>VZTM01035515.1:47042-62622 GCA_013400555.1 Jacana jacana
ACCAGATCCTTCAGGTGATTCAGTGATAAACACAAAACCCTGAACTAAATGGTTGGGAAATAAGGTAGCAAGGAGAGTTTCTTAATTTGTCAGTAACCATATCAGTAACCATATCAGATCCTTCAGGTGATTCATAGATAGACAAATATCCCTGAACTAAATGATTGAGAAATAAGGTAGCAAGGAGAGTTTCTTAATTTGTCCCCAGTAAATGATTGAGGGTCTGGATAACTTTGTCTTTTTAAATATTGGTTTTGGTAGCTGAATACTCCTATAAGGTTGTTACATACTCAGCCTTATGTGGGTGTTAGCAAGCCTTGCTAAAAAAATATGCAAGAGTGAGTTCAAAGGGCCAATTGTATATTCAGTGAAAAGGATTTCTGTTTTTTTAATGTTAAACTCGCTGCATTCCGGATTCTTTGTACAACTTGTTCAGGCTCCTTTCTGGACCATCAGTCTCTGTCAGCCCATGAAGGTTGAAACTCTTATCTCTGTGAAAGCTGGAGTGCAGGGCTGTTTCATAATCAGGTCACAAAGAACCCATGCTTTGTTTGTGGGTTTGTTTTTATTATTTCTGCAGGGTTTTGCTCTTTTCAAAAGAAATTATTCTAGTGCTGTCAAGGCAGAAACACTTTTTCAATTTTTATTCCCCCCTTCCAACTATTAGAGAATTTGAGGATTCAGCAATATTTTCTTTTCTTCCAGCTTCCACTCTTGTTCAATCTGTGGCCGTTGTTTATGAATGAAGAAGTGTTATAAAATGAAGCTGATAAAGCCTCATCTAAAATCATTATCAGCAACTACTTCCTGGTTTGGGGAGTACAATAGATGAATAGAGAATTCTGTGCTTGAATGCTGCTCATCACATAGAACGAATGGGCTTTCACCAAAGTGCCAAAACCTCTCCCCTGCATATTAGTCAGTCTTAAGATGTACCAAAATTTAAAATAACTCATTCAACAGACACATTACTCGTTATGATTTGTTTAAAGCAAGTTTGCATGAAATGTAAAATGTGACTTCTGTTGAGCTATACTTATCCTCCTTTGCATGATGTTTTTAAAGGTTGATTTAGGATTAAAAATGAATTTGAGGTCCCTGGGCAAAATTCTGATCCTGCATTTCAGCAGTGTCACACATTACCTGGCAGAGAATGGACTGTCTCTGGGTTATATCAGTATAAGTAGGTCTGCAAATTTGGGGCCCCAGTTACTATGACAATAACTTCTTTTTACTCTGCAAATATTTATATAGTTTCTAATGGTTTTGGCGTGTATTTTCTAGGTTTCTTCCAAGGTAAAATGCAATAATTTCTCTGAAAAAAACACAGCTTTTGAGGCAATATAAAAGTTAACTTCTCTACTCAAAGGTTTGCATTCAGAAGCATCATCATTGTAACAGCAGAACAAGCTTCTATTGGCAAAAAAAGAAAAATTTTGCCAATGCAAAACAGTGAGTGACTTTAGTGTACAGCTTCCACGGAAATTCAACAGCAATTAGCTGCACAGGTTTCTCTGGAAGCTTTAAGCTTAAAACTTCTCATCTTTATTGACAATCCTACTTTCATCACTCTTGCTAGCAGGGAACTGAAAATATTTTTGCCTGCTCTCAGTAGTACTGCTCCTTTTATCATCAGTTTTACTACATAAGGCACTGCATAAGGTAAACACAGGAACAGCAAAGATTAAAACTAAAATTTTTTGTCTAGATTCATGGAATTTTGTCATAAAGCAAGGTGTTTACGATTAAACTATTTGTGTAACATTGTGTTCATTTTTGTTCAATGTTGATTAGTAAGAAGCAATGAGTGAATTTATTCAGTTTCACTCATTTTACTACAATGTCTGTTTTCTATTAATGGCAAAATCAAATGGGTTTGTTTTCCTTTTTGATGGAATATATATGTTTTCACTCACAACACCCAGTAATTCAAAAAATTAAGGATTTCTCCTTTATGTCCTCATATGAGCAAAATTTCATTTATTTAGCAGGCATCATCAACCAAAAAAGTTCATAGCATATTTTCAGGACTGTCTCAATAAAACGTGTTCTGTAAATATCAAATGTTACTTCAACAAGCATTTAATTATATTATTTTCTAACGTGTAAATATAAATCAGAATGAAACTGCATCCTGAGACATGGAAAAAAGAAAGCAGATGAAATGGTTTAGAATGAAAATCCTAGATCCAGATATCTTTGTTTTGGTGTATCAGAGAGATCAGTCATGGTTTTTAAATGATCTCTTTTTAATCTTTGAACAAAGAACTTGAGAGGAATTTGGGCTCCTTGCTCTTTTCGGTTATTATTTTATTTGTATTAACAGAAGTGGGTTAGGTATATAATAGAAAATAAAATGTCTTTGGTGCTAAGCATTTGTAATCTAAGTAAATAATCCTCAGGAAAAAAGCAACAACGTTATGACAGAGTAGAAATCAGTTATTTTTGTAGGATAATATACAGGGTAATGGCCTGTAGCTGTTCCTACTGCCTTATTTTTAACAGTTCCTTGTGGAAAGGCCTATAGTTGCAGGTTGCAGGGACAAACCTTGAGATTTAAAGAAAGCTTAAAATTGTAGTCTATAGATCTGAGTGTTTTATCATAGCTCAACTCATACAACAAATCCTACATTTCTACCATCAGTTGATGACAGGATTAAACACAATGGCCTGGATGGTTCTTTGGCTCAAGAAGGCCATAAATCAGAAGTCTTGCAAACTGGGAAGAGGAATGATACCTCCCCACAAACTCTTATTTTCCAGTCATTTCATAGTATCTAGCCCTCAACTAGAGATGTAACTCTAGGCTAGATAGACCTTTGAGCTTGTGCTCAATGAGATCACATAGTCTTTGATTATCAGCCTGGTGAAAGTTTAGTTTCAAGCACAGTCTGTTCTCACTGTGTCCTGATTCTTCTAGCATTCTCACTTTTCCTTACATTCCCCCATATGTAGCCAGCATTAGCAAAGAATACCACCTCACAGGGGTTTTGCCTAATGCTGCTTCCTATGGGGGCTGGATGTGAATGGCATTTGATAATCTCTGACTCCATTGTAAATTAAATTTAAATTAAAAGCAGCTGCTTCGTTTAAAGTGAAAGACACATCTGCATTAAATATAATACAACTTCATCTGGATTGGGCTGTCAACACTTCAGTAAGTGTCAGACAGAAGATTCATATGGTTTTGGTCTTGTCACTGACTGTCATCCATTTCCTAAAGCTTTTGAAGTCTTTTCAGAAAGGTGGGCAGGAATTGATTTAAGTAATTTTTAAATAGTTAAATAATGACTTTCCTCTCTCCCCCTTACAAAGTAGGCAGCTTTATGCATTTGGATGGTCAAGTACTAAGGTTATCAATGCATAAGTAGCGTTTGCCTTTGATGGTGGTGTCTCATGAGCACTGGATTAACCAACAACAAAGGAGGCAGTTGGGAGGCAGTCAGCCCCAAACTCACAGCCACTCCTGGGAAAGACCTTTTCTGGAGGCTGGCACATGGGTAGTGCAGCTGTGAAAGCTCAGCTTATGAGTGGCTACAGGTGTTGGCTTCATTTTTTCTCTACATATATTTGTAGGAAAATGGGCATCAGTGCCAGGGACAAAGAAAGGTTGTGCCAAGCTGTTATGGGGGAAAAAAAAAGGAAAATTGCTTGTGACACAATACAATCCGTATTGCTTGTATGACAGTTATATGGTATTCTGGAGAATTCTGTTTATGAATAATAATGGGCATTCTGGCAATGTTGGCGGCAGCACTCAATGGAGAGTCAAACAAAGGGCATTTTGTTTCACGTTCATATCTTTGGTAGTCAGGCATTTTGGAATCCTATAATCACAGTTTTCCTTTTCTCATTTCAACTGGGTCCTTCTTCCAGTCCTGTACATTTGTTTTCCCTGGTTTAAGCAATATTATCTAATACAGTTTATATTAAATGCCCTTAAAATTACTCATCCAAATGTGATTGATTAGGTGGGCAAAACTGACATCATCTTCTGGGTGGAAAAAAAAGAGGAAAAGAATGGAGATTAAAAGGCAAAAAGATGGAGGTGAAATCTGTCTAGAAGGAATTTATGCAAAAATGTTTTATCTGAGGTGGAGACAAGGGTTACCCTCTATCTCTGCATTTTACTGATAAAGTGGGACAAACCAGAAATTAAGTAGGTTGAGAAAAATGGGTGTTTTTTAGAAAAAAAAATCCAATCTTTTGTCCAAACCCAATATATCTTACTCCGGAGAACAACTCCAGAATTTTCAAGTTCTTTAATACTTAAACAAATTCTTTGTGGCATGGAAATGACATCTTTCTTCTGAACCCCTTTCTTTGCTATTTCTTCTCTGTTTGCAGAGGAAAGGAAAGGAGAGAGATGGTGCAAAGATCTGACTAGCCCAGGAAGAGCAGGGTGAGAGGAGATGGTGCTCTGGAGAAGGGAGGTCAGCCTGCAGGTCCCCAGTGTGGTGGTCACACAGCAGTTGGGACTCTGACATCTGCTCAGAGGCTCAGCTAGTGCTGCTCCTTCCCTGGGACCCTGAGAAGAAAAAAAGCATTGAAAATAAAAATGAATAATTCTCTCTGGTATAATTTTAGACTAGTTTTCGTTCTTTTTGGCTCATTTTCGTATTTGTTCATATGATGTTTTAAAACAAGATCCTAGATTCAGTCCCAAAATATCTTGTAAAATTCACATGTTTATGTGCAAGAGATTGATTGATGGAGAATACAGTCTTCAAATCCTTTGGTGAAACTTGGGTTCCTCTGCAGACTTTTCTCTTTCTTTAAGAAAAGAGGCAATATGAACTGTGGAAAGTGGAGCGGCTTTCCAATCTAGTCTTCCATTTGGAACAGAAATCTTTCAAAATAAAAGTCCTGGACCACAGATAATAATTCTACACGCAAATAACCCCTCATCTGTCTATAGAGTATGGTAAATCTGCTACTTGGATAATATTTTACTTTCATACTTAATAAGTCTGTTTAAGTAAGGCTAAACAAAGTAATTAAGTGATATGTAATTAAGTGGTATGTGGGATTTGCTATACTAATTTGAATTATATGTGGTTTTCACTTTCAGAATTGCCAGTGTCTGACACTTTATAACAAGCAGCAAAACCAAGAAGCAAATGGGAGTAATCTACCTATCAGCACTAGATTTCTTCCTAATCTTTAACAACTAACAATAGATTTACACCCTGAAGCAGAGAAAATAGTGTCACTTCCAGATTATTGAAATTGTGCAAACTCAGGAGATCTTATTCTCAATAAGTATATCCTTATTGTAAATGGTATCATTCTTACTGAGAGACTGAGCTATTTGGTTGGTTTTCAGGGAATAGTTAGATCTCTAGCCTGCTTTGCAAAGTAATGGCCCCTAATTCCTCTGGGAATTCTGGCTATATGTCCACAGAATTTTTTGCTATTTTTTTGGAAAGTAAGTCAGTTCAACCTGTGTGATTTCTTGCTAAAGACCTATATTTTTTGAACTCTGATTTGACCTTTGCTTCATGCCTTTTCATTTCTTGTATGATTTCTCCTTATTACTAATAACCTTCCCAGGTGGTCATTTAGCTGTGTAATCACTCCTGTTTCTTCCATCACTTTGGTACAAAACCTGATAGTTTAGCACCTTGTCCTAAAGAAATACTATTCTTTCTCTCTGAATACAAATTGCTGGACTTCTCAGTCCAGCAGACCTCATTAACTAATCTGCATTTTTGCCTCCATGCGGAAACCTAGAAGCACCTTTATAAGCCTGACTTTGTTAATTCTTCTGTTTAATATCAACTAGGTCAATCTCTAGTTAGTTTAGCCGAGTTGTAGAGCCAGAGGTCTTTCCTCTTTCTAGTTCAATGGCCACCTGAAGGAAGCAGGATTACACTGGCCCTAGGTGTATGACCTCCAGTATCTATTGATGGCACTCTGGTTGCCATCTCCAGACCTAACCGACTTGCAGCAGTAGGATGATGTCCCTGTTGGTCAAGGCACTGCCTTGGCCAGCCTTGTCATGGTGCTTAGCTTCCAGAGCCTGGCTCCTGCTCCCAGCCAGCCCTTGCCAGTCCCCAATGATGTGTTTCTGCTTGATTCTCTTCTAATGGTTTTCCCCAGATAATTTGGGCCCAACCAGACTACAGTTCCGTCGCATTTGATTTCCTCACAATACATCATATAATTAAACATAAGACTGTGTTTTGATTATTGGTAATTAGCACATCAAAACAGATTCCTGCTACTCAGAGTTTGAGTAATATGAGGGAAATAATTACTGAGAAAATGTAAGACACTTTCTGACAGGTATTTTGAATTTTACATAGGTCAAGAAACTTTTAATTGTTCTGGAGTTTGAGGTGGTGGGGTTTTGTTTAAATCATTATGCAAAGTCCATTCTTTGTTGTGTCATGCTCCAAAATAGTAATAGATTATAAATCTATATATAGACTAAGTCTAGATATAGTAGACTCTAAGCAAACACATTTAGTAGCATGAAGCTCTGTCAGAAGCTGTGATCAAACTAGTGAAGTTCTCTGGGAGCAGAGTGGAGCAGAGCTCATGCACAAACCTGGAGGAATGTGCTGCTTCTTCCTGCAGACATGCCTCAGGGAGGCTAGAGCCCTGCCCAAGAGACTCTGGTATACAAGACTGCTCAGTGGTTTCATCTGTCCTTCCCATGCAAAACAGCTGAATCACTACAGAATCATCAGTGGGATTTCCAGGAATAAATTTAAACATAATGGGGACATCATCAGTGGAGCTGTTTCTGTTTTGATCAATACCAGAGCTGTCTAACATTGTACAGATGTTTTTTGAGATTTTTATCTAGGTGTCATCCTAGCAGATGACAGAATATTCATGCCATTTTTAGATTATATACCTAAAGCATAAAACATTTAAGGTACTATATGACAGGCAAAACTAAAATGTTAAGAATTGTGAAATCTGGGAATAAACTTGCATATATATGACCAACAGAATGTGAAAAACTGCTTTGTGAGATGAATAGAATCTTTAGATTATTTATTTACCTTTAGAACACTTTACCTTTACTTAGAATCTTTAGAATACTTATTTACCTTTCCAAAAAATATAAGAAAACAGATGAAGATAAGGAAAGGAAATGAACTTCCTCCTGAGGAGAAAAGCCACCAAAGCTTTTGTAATAGTCAGGAGGCAAACTTGTCCCACATCCCTGTAATATTTAGCCTCACATTGAACTACCATTTGTTTCACAGCATTAAACCCTGATGATCTCTATGGTAGCTGCTTCTGAGAAAACACATGAAGGTTGATCTCGGGCTAATATGTCTAACAGGGTGGCTGTCCACAGCCCGACTCGGCAAGTTTTAATTTTGTGGGTTAAAACCAGACTTATTCTGATCATTGAATTTCTACTATTGATATGGATAACCAGCAGTCTGGAGAGTTTCCTGAAATTGTTTAGATCTTTTATAGGCTTTAAAATATAACATATTGCAGCAAACAGTTTTTCTTGGCTTGTCAATGAAAACAAATGCCTTTATCTGTCCCTCTTGCTCCCTTTCAACATTCTACTCCTATAATACTGAAGTACAGTACAGTCAGCTATTGCATAACAGAGCCAAAGTGTATCCAGGTTTTTGTACAGAGGACTTAAAAGAAATCTACTGTTTGGAAGCAGAACTGGAAGTTTTGGTCTAGAAGAGAAATATACTCTAGAGTACAATGATGCATTGCACTCTTTTCACGTGTATATTCTTGGGAAATCGGTAACGTCCCTGTGATATGACTAGCCATATGTTACATAAAGGGCTATATGTTATGAATTATAACATAGATGGGTTCCAGAACGTCTACTGGCAATAAAGTACAACATTACCACACAGAGCTTTATAACAAAAATAAACTGCAGTTTTGATAGTGGATTCCTCTTTCCTGGATGTGTTGACTGCATTTATTTCATGGAAGAGATTAATGGAATGTTTAAACAGAGATTTTGCAACCTTCATCCTTGTTGGTAGATGCTTTTGTCTTTCTGTCTTAGCATGAAGCATCATGTGTCTTTCAATGGAGCTACTTGACAGTTGACATTTTCTGCTTTTACTTCTACTCCAGCTGCTAATTGCATATTTACAATCCTTCAATCAAGAGGAAAACAGAAACAGATTAGAAAAATTTTCAGTCTGTCAAGCAAACCATACATATAATGAAACATCCACTCATTAAACATAGAGAACTTTTATAGCTTTAATAATAAGTGTGATAAAGGGCACAAAGGTATTATTAATTCTGAAAGAATGCAGGACTGGAAAAACAATAAGTCATTTTGACAGTTGCTATGAAGACTATTACCAAATGTTATGTTTACTTGACTAGGTTCAATTTATAAAACAAGACCCATAAAAAATCTACAGCCTAATCAATTGAGATGCCCTGTTACAAACAACAGCTAATGGAGTGAGCTCCTGATATATTGATTAATGATTGAATTGTGATGGTGGATTTTGTAAAATTAAGATAATTAGTAATGTGAGCTGGCTATGTACATTAAGTGAAAGACTGTAGCAATAAATTAAAATGATATAATAAAGATTTAACGCTGTACTTTTTTTTTCCTAAGTACTGGAAGTGAATATATCTGAATGTGTGATTGTCTTTCTAAAAGGAATTCACAAAGGTGTGTTTATTATGCAAATATAGATGCAGGAGCTTTTGTTCCCTTGCTGTAATCACCGATTAAATTCCTCCATACATCTCTTGTGAAAATTAAATTTGGGAGACATAAGAAATTCTCTTCTGTTTTTGAGTGAGCTGGTTGCAATCCTGAAGATAATCAGGCAAGCTGACAGTATGTATGATTATATATGATACCACTCTGCAGGAGACAGTTCCAATATTGTATCTGCACCCCTCCATTCATTATTGGCAAACATGTGCCTGGAACTCATTGCAATGTTACAATTGGCATTTTGAAATACTGTGATTTCTTTTTCTTGTAGTCAGGGCTTGGATTCCCCATAGGATTTATGCACACTGCATTGTATTATTCAGTACATGTTCATGACTTCCACTAGTATTAGGAAAAGCTATGAGTATACATTCAGAGTAGAATATATCCCATAGTGGATTTCAGAAAATATAGCATACAGTTACTTTAAAACATGAAGTTAACAAAATAGGAACTGAAATACAAGGAAAGGAAAACAAGCAATTTAAAAAGCATTCACCCAGCAGGTTTGATCCTGTTTCCATTCTCTCCATAGTAAATCATGGGTTATTTTACAAAAGCCAATGCAAGTTGGCATAAAGCCGGTAGGAAATCAAACTTGAGCCTATCCTGCTTAGAAACCTGAAATATGTTCATCACCTGAAAGCAGTCATTGCCCTGAAACCTGAAAACTGATAGACATATCCAAACCATTTCTTAGGTAACAAAACGTTCTTTAAAACACCAAAACTGAGTGTGGCAATAATAACACCCCAGTAGTCTGTGGCGGAGGTGAAAAGGTCATCTGGTGCTTAGGGCACCATAACGGGATTCACAATCTCAGTTTCCAGTTCTGCCAAAATAGCATCAGCAAGTCATTTTCCCTCTTGGAGGCCCTATCTCCGTGAACTTAAAATGAGGATACTGATACTGTTAACAAGCTTGATATCTACTGACAAAGAGCAGAGGGAATTATATCAGTACAGTTTATCAGTTATATCTGTTGGACAGGGGTACAACAAATGGATCAGAGCCAGCTCTTGGAGAAGCACAAGCTTCTTGTAAAGCAGGATATCTCTCTGGATCCCAAGGCACTCACAATCACCATATCTGATGCTTAAGCCTGTTCAAATGATGTTTTTCTCTGCCTAAGAAGCAGAATAAAATCTGCTTTAACAATGGTACCTGCTACCTCACCCTCACTCACCAGAGGATGGGTTAAGGAGATATGTTCACCTGCTTCTCTGCAGGCAGCTGCAAGCCATCTTTGGTGCTGCACAGAGCACATGTGCTCTGGCCATTTCCAAAAGCGAATGTGAGAAATGAAGATTAGTGCTGCCCTCAACCAGATCAAACAAGCCTTTGTCAGAGCCATTTCAGACCCAGCTAAAATTCAGTCAGGGCAGAAGACTGAGTGGAGATCCTTGGAGCAGGAGGTGCTGTCTCCAAAGATCAGGATGTGCCTAATCACCCAGCCTATGCTGGGATGCTCAGAGAAACCTCTGGGGACTGGGAAGCCCATTGACCCAAAAGGTCAAACTCTGAAAGCTTAAGGGCTTCCAGTAGACTGGTAAATAAAGATGATGAAAAATAAATGAAATAAAAGTTTCCAAAATGAAATCTAAACCAAAACTCTGAGTTGGTACCTAGCCCATCAGAAAAGGTCGTCTGTTTTACAAAGCAGGAAATTCAAAACAAGAGTGTCTGTAACTATTTGTAAATAGTGTCAAATTTATGGAGCTGATTCAACATGAGGAAAAAAATAACCCTGGAAAAGAGTTGCAAAATACTCTAAGTGGCTTAGACATTTTAAAACCTTTTAAAAATGTTATTCTGCTTAAAAATTTATTTGAATTTACATTAGAACTATTTTATGAGTAAATGAAGGACATCAGAGTCAAAATAAAACATTTCATTTGGGTTCAAACACAGTGTTTATTTGGATCCAAAATATTGTCTTCATTTCAGCCAAAGGACTGAAAAATATGGAGTTATTTCCATAGCTTTCACTATAGCATAATTTTGTATTTCTTTTCTGTCCCATTTCTTATATTTTCTATAAAAAGCACTCCTGATTTTTTGTTTTTCTCTCAGAGAACTGTAAGCTTTTTATTTTGTCATAAGTTGCCATTCTCTTTTTAAATAATGAATTCAGTTACTGGTTGTCATCTAGTAGTAGTAGTAGTATTGTTATTATTACTATTACTTAGGGTCTTTGCAATGTAGAAATGTCATTTAAGTTTCACCGTTCTCTTTCCTCTTCTGGTTCCTAAAATTTGAACCATACCAATTTAAACCATAGTCCCTCCAGTTCAATTACAGTTTCATTTTTATATTTGAAGGAGGAATGTCTGAAAGATAGCGACATCAACAAAAATTTCCAACAGCTCACTTTGGGCGAAAATTTTCAAAACATTCATTGAATTACTTGGAAATTTAGAAAGCTATTCAAGCCTGTAAGCAACAACTGAAAAGGAAAAGCCTGAAGTTCATAAGAACTTTTCCAGGGTTTTTTTCCTTATTTTAGCCCTAGTTATCTTTCTCCTTCTAGTGCTTCCTTTTTTTATTTTTTAACACTATTTTTTCTTCCTTCTCTTTCCTTGTAGGTTCTGAATCAGAAAGGTCTATCTGCAATTTAGATTTATTGGAATAGAGGTAAAAAAGAATAAGAGCAACTTTTCACTGTCAGATTTGTACAAAGGAGTCAGTGCAAGTGAAAGCCAAGTTCTTTCCCATTTATCTCTTATTCTTTTTTATCTCTATTCACTTTCTCTCTTTCAGTCCTTTCCATCCTTCTTCCTTGCCTTCCTTCATGCTTTTTTTTCCCCCCTCTATCCTTACTTTTAGTTTTCTTAACCATCCCTCACACATCCCTACTTATTATCCAGGGACCTATTCAGTCACAGGAGCCTTGAATGTTAAGTGTGAGAAAGTGAAAGAGGTAGACTATTGCAACGAGCACGATGATAGATGATTTTCAGCGGGGATATTTTTACCTGAAATGTTTTAATATTTTCAACCAAAAATGTTCCTATCCTTTCAATAGGTTAAAAAATAACCCCTGAAGTGTTGGTGGTGTTGGTATATATTGCTATTGTTACAGAAGCCAGCCAGAGGGAGGAAATGACCTTTAAAATGAGAAGAAGAAAATTCTCATTCATTTCTGACTCTTCCCTGCTTTCCATTTGCTCTGCATTTTCTCATTTTCTTCTCCTTACTTTTACATCTTTCTCTTCTCTTCTGCCAGTTCCCCTACAGTTTTCTTTTTCATTTTTGGCAGTTAATGAATGTAAGGCTTATAATGCACTTGAAATCCACTTTATTAATCTAATTTGAATGCAGAGTGTAAGAATGTAGGTGAGGTGTTCTGTACCTATATCAGCTCCACAAAGTCATAAGAGAAATTAAAGCAAGAGAAAGAGTGTGGGGAAATATGTCAGCCCAGTTACCCCCTAGGCTGCAGTTTCTCATGAGTGTATTTCTTCAGCACATCCATCACTGCACCCACAAACTGACCTCTCAGCAAAGCCATACGACAGTGCTTTGTCTGTGGGTCACACTAAGGGTTTCCTTGACGTTGTGATGCCTCACATGAAGAGGAAGGTGCTGTGGATAATTGCTGTCTCCCAGGAAGCCCTTTTTGCCCCCTTTGCCAGGGGCAAAGCCAGAGTTGCTGCACGTCTGCTCCTCTAGGACAAAGCCTGACTGGACACAACCGGTAGAGAGAGGAGGGTGCTCTGCACCAACCTGTCTTTATGTGAGATAGAGAGGAGCATTGCCCAAGGATTACTGAGGGACCCTGTCTCTAACCAGATTTGCACACGGACCCACATCATTTCAATATCAAGTTCATACTTTGGGAAGAATCACATATATATATATACACACTAACTCCCTGTGCACTGCAGCACCAAAAAACGTAGACAGGAGATATAATATAACAGGATCTGTGTTGCAAACCAAATCAAGAAGTGCTGAAGTATCTCTTATAAATACACTTCTTTGGGAACAGAATCTGCAGAATGGATTCTTTGAAAAAAGATTCAGACATATGCTCCCTCCTCTGCTAAGTGCCCTGAGAAACAAAGCTTCAGATGTCAGCACAAAGTTAATATATAGAGTTGGGAAACCTTAGAGGAAGGTTGTAGAACAAATTCCTTAAGGAGTTTGACCTTATATGAGCTTGTATAATGTTGCAGGAGGAAAATGAAAAAAATCAAGGGAAAGACAGTGCAACAACTAATACCTGTCCAAAAGGAAAAAGAAAAATCAATATTCTAGATTTATTTAATGTTTTTGCTTGAAATAGGTTTCAAGAAAGGGAATCTTTTCTTTATCTCTAGATCTCTTCACATCAACACAACAGGAGACTGAAAGATAATTATTTGCTTTTCTTTTCAATTTTATTTCTGAATGATCCGGTGAAGTACTTGGCTGTTTTTGTCCTCCGCAGTTTCTGATCCAAAACTATTTTACTGATTGCACAAAGGCAAGTGATGCATGGCTCATCTTGCAGTGACCATGACCGAGAAATTAGGAACACAACACACATCACTTGAAATGTTTGTTCTCCGTTAGTCTGAAGTGTTGGTACTTTCCTGGCCATACGAATTTGAGAACTGCACATTCCTTAGCTGTTGCTCAAACTGACCTAATGAATTGACAAAACCTATCTTTACAACCTTGCTTGAAACCACTCTTTTTCGAATTGAAGTCTGAATTCTTCAGATGTGACTCTTTCCCAGGCCCAGTTTTGCACTTCACATAGACCGACACCGCTCACAGACATAGGCTCAGCCCAGGTTTAGCCTGGATTAAACACAGGAGCCTGAAGAACATCATCTCCCTTGCAGTTTTATATAGTTAGATACAGATGCTCTGTCTGTTCTCTGAACTCTGCAGTCAGATGAGAGTCAGATTTGGACTTTGTTTGTTTGTTTTCAAAAATGTACCAACTCAGACTGTTCTTTTCCCTGAAATGTATTTGTCCTGTACATGAAAGAAAGTGGGGAGAGGAGGAGCTGGCTGGCATATTCTGAGCTACTATATATTGCAGAACAGGCTTCCAGTTGTCAGCGTCTGCACCCTGTAGAAGTATGGTTTCAATTTTACTTTTGAAATCTGAGTCGAGCAATGTTGCCAACACATATTTTTCCCTGTCAAAACATTTCACTTATTCCTGAGTCTGTAGACAGCTTTTAGGTTACATCTTTTCCCCAATCTTATTGAAACAGGATCTTCATTTCTTTTGAAATCATTTTTCATTAGTGTGGGAGCAAAAAGTAGATACTGGAGCTGATAAGTGGCAGCACCTGGCTTAAAGATGTTCCATCAGCTCTTAGTTTCTGTGTGATCACTTCTGATAATTGGAGGATGAAAACCAAAGCAGCAGTCACATTCAAATCAGGATAGGTGAAGACATTATCTTCCTCCTCCGCTATGCCTTTAACGCTGCCTGTGCTGCCTCTTGTTCCTCTGAGCTGATAAAACATGTGAAAAGCAGATTTCAGGGTTCACATCCTGCCTAAGGAAAAGGTTTTTTAAGTAATTTGGTCATGATCAGGACTGGCTCACCGATTAATTAGACGTAAAGTAGCTTAAAATACATAGAGTTTTTATGTTTGCGAATGACTTATAAACTTATCCCTGTGTTTGAAGTGGCCATTATTTTCAAACATATGTATACATTTCAGTCTAGAGGATCCATGCAAGCAATTACTTCAGCTATTTGCTGTTCAGTAGCTGTTGTTCATGGCAAGTGGCAAAGTCATATGAATTACATTGATTGATTCCCCCTTCCTAACTGGATGTCTGGCAAGGCAACAGTTAATAGTTGGACACTAACAAACAATGCAATTCCAGCACACAAAGAAAAAATCCTACCCAGATTAGAAATTATTTGTGTTTGAATTATTACATATTCTGGTACTGAGAATGAGTGAGAGCATGAATGAGAATTTTTAACCTTAAGCAGCAAATAACAATTCCCTCAGTAACTACAAAACAAAATTCCTTATGTTAAAGCACAAGGATGTTCAGAACCACATTTTGTATTGTTTACCAGCTGTATTTGTTGTTTCATTCATATTTCTGCATAAAAGCCATCCATAGTTCAAATACCAGACTCCCCAACAATCTGATTTTAATCATTTGCCTAACATCAGACTGTAAAGGAGGAGCAGATTTGAGCAGTATAGCGAGAAGATGACACACTCTCCAAATCTTCAGCTTTCATTTCTCGCCCAGTTCTCTAACAAGACAAGGCTCAACAGCTGTACCATTTGCAAGCCTGTGAATCAGCACCAGATTAAGAAGGCAATAGAAAATATGGGTGGCAAGAGAGCCCCAGAGCTCCTGTAGACCATTCTCCTTTCCCAAACCATGATCAGATCTCCCTTAAACACTTTTCATACACCCGATTCTAGCCCTGTCTTAAAGACTTTCTGTGACAGTAATTTTTCCAAGCAATCTATTGCAGTGATTCATTTTCTGTAATATTAAACAGATTTCATACTACCTAATCTGAACCTTCCTTGCTGCAATTTCAGTCTGTTGCTTTCTGTCCTGCCCAACTGAGATGTTCTGTTCCTCTTTGCTTTTTACCCTTCTGACATCAGACATCACATCCACCCTCAAGGACTTCTTTATTCAGATATCGCCACCTGTTGAGTCTTTCCTCAGGGGTTGGGTTGTAAAGACTCTGACTTCTTTTTCCTCTTCTCTGGATTTTCTTCAAATGTTCCATAATGATCCTAAGGTGGAGAAAGTATTTCAGACTACCTTACAGGCAATATTCTTATTTGTTCGCCCGAATATGGTGGTTTTTTTGTTTTCACAATAATAAAACACTGTTTATGAATCATGATCAGCGATAATCTATAGCTCTTCCCTTTGCTACCTAGTTAT
>VZTM01035515.1:70241-135891 GCA_013400555.1 Jacana jacana
TAAGAAAGACTGACTTTGTGTCTTGAAGACACACATAAATGCTAGTGACTGATAATTGCGTGCCCAGTCAATCACCTGCAGTGTGTAAACACAAAAAGCATAAGATTTGTTGGAACATTGGCAAAAGAAACAATTCTGAGATGGAACACATAAATCAGATAGTCACTTAGGATCAGAGACAGCAGTTACTGACAGGTATCTGATAAAAAAAACAAGATAATCCCCTCATCTGTCATCTAATTGACTGCATTCTGGTGTATGAGTTAAGTCTTCATTGATGAGGGGTAGTTTTTGAGGGTACTATGTGTTTAGAGCAGCTGTTGCAACCTTTGGTGAATGCAATACTGACCCTATGACTGATTCAAGTCTATTGTTCACTGACCTTTGAGTTTCCCAGGATTGAAGTTTAAAATGGTTATGCTGAGAAGCAGAGATTGGGGCAAGAAAAGGAGAGAGGAAGAAAGATGAAAACACCAGAGTTAGGTAAAAATCTACCATTACTTTAGTAATGAATTCATTATTAAGAGCAGGAATTTTCTTACCAAATAAGGCAGACTTTCTTATGACACAGTTTTCCATTATAAAGTAATGAGAGGATTTCAGAAAAAAAGCCCATGAAAAAAAACCACAAAAAAACCCCAAGCAAATACTATGAAGCTGAAGCTACCGAGGTGATGAAATAAAAAAATAATAAAAATCCATTATTATTAACTATTATATCATTGTGTATAATCATGTTATTTGTACATGACTAGAGAACAACATGGTCTCTAGGGTCATTAAGCAAAAATGTGGTAATGAGCTGATTTCCAATTGCACATATACTTACATAAATCATCTGTAGCTCCTTCTGAGTTACGGAGATTATGGCTCAAAACCAAACTGAATCTTGTAAAATGTATTGCTGCATCATAAGAAGGTATATTGAAGGCTGTGTACATACCCTCACAGAACCAGGACCTGGATCACACAGACACCCCTCAGGAAGATCAGAGCTGATCCCATCTACTTCATCATTCCTTAAATCGCCCAGCTCCCACCCTGATGCAAGCAGTAAGCTTTTCCGTTCCTCTTAATTCTTTTATTCTTATGAACTTCATTCCAATAAGGATTATTTGTTGTTGCAACCATAGCAATGACAGATAGCTATTGGCGACACTCACAAGTCTCTTCAACCACTTTTTTAAAATTTGACTATATTAGGGTCTTTCTGGGGTAATGCTACAATTAAGATAATTAATCAGAATTCTTACATCAGTTTTCAGTTATGGTATTAGAAACTGTTCTGTTTAAGACTGCTCCAGAAGATAAGAAGATAGATCATCCCTCTATCTTAGCATTTCCCTAAGAAAATACAGCTTCTTAGTATTTTCTTCAGAACTTCACTTGTGTTTAAGCTCTTCTGGGAAGACATCTACAGCACATAACACACTCTGAGTGTAATATAAATTACCAATATTTCATTATGCATGACTGAAATAAGTAAGGGACTTTTCTTGAGGGCACATTGATATAGACATAAAGGAGAATTTGTACTGCTTTCAGGGAAAATCCATTTCTTTTTTTTCACCTGACATAAAAAGGAGAGGAAAAGCAAATAAAGTGGATAGAGAAGAGAATAAAAAGTATGAGGAATGGAAAACCGATTTCCATTTTCTGATTAAAACTAAGTAGAATAGACTTTTATGTATCCAATGAGATTTTTGGGTGACAGATGAAATCTAGCAATTTTGAACAATTTTTTATACATTTATGCTTTTATGTATTGGGCTCTCCTGCACATTCTTTTGCTTATCTGAGTATGTGTATGTACACACATATATTTGACCATGACATATTTATATGATAGACACATCTCACAAGCTATTAGAAGCAGAACATCTCTACTGGTAAATGGAGTTGATCCAGCAAACAGCTTTACTAGCTTAGGAGTGAGCCGTTTGTGTATGACAAGGAATAAAAGAGAGACACAAGGGGATCTGCGTAACTAATGGCGAATAGATCTCAAAACTAGTGATGAAATTAATCATTAAGTTCTCTGAGAAACCGTTTCAGAGAAGTAGGTGTTTAACATGAAAAGATGAGACAGAAATAGTCAGCAAAGAGGGGATCAAGAGCTTTATTGAAAGGCATAGCAGGATTAATAGTCCTTTAATTGGGCCCAGGGTAGGAAATCAGAGCAGAGGGTTTGTTTTGTTTGGAGGTGTCAGAAATTCTGGAGATGTAAAACCAATGGAGCATTAAAAGTTTTGAATTTTGGTAAGTACATAAGGCTGTCAGATGGCCAATAAAAAGTACAGTAGGAAATTGTTCAACTGGTAGTTTTAGCAAGAATGGTTTAAGGTTGGGTTTGCCCCTTTTCAGTCTCCAGTATACTGAATGCAGTAGAGTTTCTTTGCAACTCACTTTACCAAGTGAATTTCTATTTTTCCTTCTCACATATATATTTGGCTGCTTTAATTTTCTTCCATGAATAGACTAAGTAAAAAGTATCACATTAGAATATATTTACTCTGCTATGAGTATTTGAAAATACAAAAGCCACAGATTAGAAAAATACAAAACCACAGTATAACAAAACTTAAGGCCATGCAGCAACTCAGCAGTATTAGACATATCATCCTCTCCAGATTTCCCATGGCATTTGAAATGAATGGGAGTTGTTTAAAAATGGAGAAAATTAGTAGCTCAAAGTATAAAGAAGAAAAATAACCAACATGAGGCATCTCAGTCTGAAGATTTGACATTTTTTGACTGGCAAATACATAAAACAAATATCATGTAAATCATGACCCTTCAGTCTCCCAGTAAATTCCTTCCATGATGCAGAAAGAAAAATAATAATTTCAATACAACTTTTATTTCAATGAAAAGATACTCTTGAATCTCTCACTGATTGTAATCTAGTATGGTAGTAAGTGATCCCAGTTCATGCTTTCCTGACCATATCACAAAAGCCTTTGTTCCACATATCATTCTCTCCTCTGAGAGAAAAATTGTCTAAGGAGACCCTGTGGAAGGCAGTAAGATGATGAAAGCTTCTATAGCAAACCTTTCTCCATGAACCAATGCAGAAAGGGCCAAGTCCTAAGCAGCTCGCAGATTTTCACTGCATCATTCTATCAGTCATTTAGCTGATAAATTTTTACGAGAAGGAAAATCAAAACCTGGGCGCCACTGCAGAAGAGGAGTGTTCTTTCTGGCGTGGTGAATGAATATTCGGATAACAAGATGATACACATCTCAGTTCTACTCCCACAGCATTAACCCCCTGGTATTTCTGGAACCTGACTGCTGTCTCTTGGCACATTCCCTGGAATGCAAAGTTGCAACTTTTTTTTGTTGTTGTTGTTGTTGTTGTTTTTGCATAAAATAAAAATGTTTTCTCAGATTTTTCCTCAGCAGTTGCTTTTCCAAATTTGCCAGATCTATCAGCTACTTCCATGATTCCCATGCCAGGGCTGCTCAAAACCCGTTGTCAAGACAGAAGTAGAGCTTAGCAGCTCCTAAGGGGTTAAACTTGCTATTCTGAGCTGAGCCAATTTCACTTTGTATGTTCTGCAGTGCAGTGAAAGTTAATTCATTCTAAAGCACAGAGCTTTCCAGCAACATTGTTAATATTATAATGTTCCTTTGCTGCACTGTCCTAGCTAGTTTATTAGATGAGAGAAAAATACAGATGTGCTGACAAGCAGAGTTATACCTACCCACACTGGCAAAATATTTATTAAAATTACTTTAGATCACTTTTATGCAGAATTATAAGCTCCTTTAAAATTCCAAAGTAGTTATTTTGATTTTTTGTAGTATAGTTGATCACATTTTATATGGGCCAGTTGTTTGTTTTCTTTTAATAAAAAGGCATGCTCTTCTGACTGTATGTTGATAATTTTTCTCTTCTTTGAGCAGCCGTAGAATTTCCTGAATTAAAAGGTAATTGGGTTAGACAGGTGATACATTTAAAGATATAGAAAAAATGAATATACCAAAATAGTAACACAAAGACAGACATTATGGCTGCTGTTTCTAACAACAGAAAAGCAAAACAATCCAATAGTCCTAGAGCGATTGCTGGGGAAAATACAAAACCTGGTTGATCCCTCATGCAATAGCTATAATGAAACAAAACCCAAAAAAATCATGAAATATCTCTGCAGAATGGAGTGAAGGTTGACAGCACATTCAAAGTCTAATGCATTTATTGGGCAGTCTCATTCCTATCTGAGCTCTAGCAGTCAGATAAAGGCAGAAACAGTTTATTACAATATACAAAGGGCTCTAAGAAAGTCATCTCACTTGGTAAACTTTAGCAGTAGACAAGCTGGGAATAAAGGTACCGAGACACAATTTAACACCTTTTCTTCCATTTCACTCAACACAGCACTGAATTCCAGTGGCTTTTGCATTATTTAAAGCTCACTTTGTGTCTATATCTTGTTGCATGTTTAGGTTGCCCCAATGTATGTATGAGTCAGTTGATTTCAGTCTCATTTCAAGGCCTTATCCTGTGCTCTAAACACATTTAGAACGATGTCATTACAACAGCATCAATAAATCTGAAAATCCACATAAACAACTAAATCCTGCCATACCTGACAAACTCTCGGGCTTATCTCAAAGACAGTGGCTGTCATGACCTAATTGCTGAGGTCTTAGTGTAGCCCACCACTGAGGAGAGCATGACACAACCACTGCACTTTTCAGAAGCCCATGAGAAGTGAGAGCACAAGCTTGAATGTCACAGTTAGCAGAGGTGGTTTCCGCTCAGCAGTCATTCCAGCTGAGGTCAGTGCCAAAATCAGCGCTGACTCCAATGGCCATCTCCAATGGTCTTGGATCCAATGGCTTAATGTGCTATCAGGCAGCTGGAAGGGAACACAGTCCAGATCGAAGGAAACCTCACACAGTGAAAGGTGGGGTAGCTGTGGTCACTCTTGTTCTGTGGTTAAGCTTTGATAAGCCTCCTGGTTGACATTAGTTTTACAGACGCGCTGCTTTCTTAAATCTTCGCTGTCTTTGCAACATAATTCTTTCATTTAGCACCTCAAAAGCAGCTGAGGTCCCACGCTTCAAGGCACACTTGTACAACAATGTTCAGATCTTCTTTTATTTCAGATTTTGAGTACAGCCAGCTTATTGCTTTTGACTGCTCAGAAGACGAACATTGCGTAATTTCACTCAAGAAAAAGTTCAATGGATATTTTAAAAGTTTCTCATACCCATAAACATCTCAACTTTCTTGATTTATGAATTGACAGAAAAGAGGAATGAAAGAATGCCAAAAATAAAAACTCCAAAATGTAATACTAAAAATAAGAATTTTTAGAAAGTAAAAAAGTGGTGAAAATCAGATATATGTTGGAGAATCTGCTTATAGTGTTACAAGAATTATCATTTCCCAATAATAGAGATAGATCATCAGTCTTTATCCTTAGACATTTGTAAGTATGACCATAAAAACAAACAAGTGCAGTATTTCAGAAGCAGGAGAGTAACTTGTTTAATTGCAAGAGAAAAATAGGAGAAACTGAATGAAGAGAAAGTCTTTAGACATAAAACCAGAACAGATTACCACAGAGACTCACATGAGGAAGAAAGCATGAAATAAATCATATTGCCAAGAAATTAGTAAAAGAATAAAAAAAACAGAAAGTGACACCTTAGTAATGTGTCAAGTAGAAGGTAAAAAATACTGTCCCTCATGTTAGATAATTGAATAAGAATTTTAAAATACCACATCTAAAATGTCACAAAATTGAAGAGCTATTTGTTGTGTTTCTGAAAGTCTCACTTTTTTGTTGCTGCTGTTTTCTTTGTTTGAGCTGACTGTCTAGGTGTCTGTCATGGTTTAACCCCAGCCGGTAGTTAGGATCACGCAGCTCCTTGCTCACTTCTCTCCCACCCACCAGAAGGGTAAGGAGAAGAAAGAGAAAAGGAGGGGAAAAGAGAAAAAAAAAATCATCACTTGAGATAAGGACAGTTTAATAGAACAGTAAAGGAAAAGGAAAATAGCAATAAGAATGATGATGATAAAAAATATATATAAAATAAAGTAATACAACCAGAAGTCATTCTAACCACAGAGAGATTGGTTACCCAGATCCACCTGAGCAGCGATGGCGAATCCTACCCCCTGGATGAATTTCATTTATACACTGAGCATGAAGTCTGTGGAATATGGAATGGAATATTCCACTGGCCAGCTTGTTCTGTCTATGATCCCTCTTGCTTGAAAAAAAGCTGAAAAGGATTCCTTGACTAATATTAACATCACCTGGCAACAACAAAAACAATATGCATTATCAACATTCCTTTCATACCAGATCTGAAACACAACAGCCACTAGAAAGAAAATTAACTCTATCCCAGTTGAAACGAGGACAGTGTCTCAGGATTGACTTTCTTTCCTATCACTTTTATCAATTCTTAACATTATCTAAGTGCAGGACAATGATTCTGAAATGACTTTGTATGTAACATTAGCTGCCTTGTGTGTATCAGAGAGAATTTTGAATCAAAGATGAGATAAATATGATCTGAGCTAGATATTTCTGACACCAATGAGCAGAGGGAGAAATAAAGTTGGCCAACAAACCAGCCTATCCACACCATATGGATTTAAACTTGGTGAATAACTCTGAAATGTTAATTTAAAAAGTACTTATGGAAGGAACAATCACAGCTATAGAAATACATGTATGGCTACCATACCAATTCTAGGTCTTTGGACAGCATTATAAATGTCCAAAATTGAGGATCTGACTGTGTTTTCAAGCTTCTGAGTTCACCATGCATCCCAGTTGCATATCATGGTATGTCATATGACTGTCTTCTTTTGAGGGTTGAAATTTCACCTAGAAGAAACCACCACCACATGGACTGGATGAACTTCAACCAAATCCTCAGTAATCTGCATGCATTTGCAGGTCAATTCAGATGCTGCTGGTATGAGGCTGTCATGGTGGGTTGACCTTGGCTGGATATCAGGTGCCTACCAAGCTGTCTTATTACTTCCCTTCCCCAGGTGGACATGGAAGAAAAAACATAACAAGAAGCTTGTGGGTAGAGATAAGGACAAGGAGATCACCCACCATTTACCATCAGATTAAAAATAGACTCAACTTAGGAAAATTAATTTAATTTAATTTATTACCAATCAAAGCATAGTAGGGCAATAAGAAATAAAGCCAAATCTTAAAAGACTTCCTCCCACTCCTCCCTTCTTCCTGGGCTCATCATCACTGTACATTTTCTCTGCCTCCTCCCCCCAGGTGATGGTACTGTTTAACATTTTTATCAACAATAGAGGGACTGAGTTCACCATCAGCAAATTTGCAGATGACACCAAGCTGTGTGGTGTTGTCAATACACCAGAGGGATGGGAGGTCATCCAGAGGGACCTGGACAAGCTGGAGAGCTGGGTTCAGGTGAACCTCATAAGGTTCAACAAAAGCATGTGTAGGGTTTTGCACCTGGCCCAGAACAATCCTCACTCTCAATACAGACTAGGAGATGAGGTGTTAGAAAGCAGCCCTAAGGAAAGGGACTTGAGGGTGCTGATGGATGAGAAGCTGACCGTGAGCAGGCAGTGCGCACTTGCAGCCCAGAAGGCCAATCACATCCTGGGCTGCATCAAAAGGTGTGTTGCCAGTAGACCCACAGAGGTGATTCTGCCACTTTGCTCTGCTCTGGTGAGACCTCTTCTGGAGCACTGTGTGCAGGTCTGGAATATAGGAGTATAGGAAGGACATGGTCCTGATGGAGTGGGTCCAGTGGAGGGCCACAAAAATGCTCAGGGGGTTGGAGCACCTTTGCTATGAGGACTGGCTGAGGGAGCTGGGATTGTTCAGCCTGGAGAAGAGGAGGCTCTGGGGTGACCTAGTAGCAGCCTTCCAGTACCTGAAGGGGGCCTACAGGAAGGCTGGGGAGGGTCTGTTTACAAAAGGCCTGCAGAAACAGGACAAGGGGCAATGGCTTCAAGCTGAAGAGCAGCTTTAGATTGGATATTAGGAATAGGTTCTTGACTGTGAGAGTGGTGGACCACTGGAACAGGTTGCCCAGGGAGGTAGTTGAGGCCCCTTCCCTGGAGATATTCAAGGTGAGGCTTGACGAGACCCTGGGCAGCCTGGTCTAGCTGGGGGTGTCCCTGCTGACTGTGGGGAGGTCAGACTAGATGACCCTAGAAGTCCCTTCTGGCCTGGACCATTCTGATTCTATGAAAAGATAGTCCTGCATGAACTTCTCCAATGTAACTCTTTCCTATGGGCTGCAGTTCTTCATGAACTGCTCTAGCATGGGTCCTTTCCATGGCTGTGCAGTTCTTCAGAAACAGACTGCTTCAGCATGGGTGCCCCCCCGGGGTCACAGGTCCTGTTAACAAACTTGCTCCAGCATGAGCTCCTCTCTCCACAGGGCCACAGGTCCTGTCAGGAGCCTACTCTAGCTCAGGCTTTTTACAGGGTCACAGCCTACTTCAGGCATATCCACCTGCTCCTGATGGAGTCCTCAATGGGCTGCAGGGGAATAGCCTGACTCACCATGATCTTCACTACAGTTTCTGCCATGGGCTGCCAGGCAGTCTCTGCTCTGGTGCCTGAAGCACCTCCTCCCCTTCCTTCTTCACTGACCTTGGTGTCTTCAGAGTTGTTTCTCATGCATTTTCAATCCTCTCTCAAAATGCTGTTTCACAGAGGAGGTTTTTCCTCCCTTTCTTAAGTATGTTAGCCCAGAGATGCTACTCACTGGCTCAGCATTGGCCAGCAACAGGTCTTGGAGGTGACTGACATTGGCTCCATTAGACATGGCAGCTTCTCACAGAAGCCGTCCCTGTAGCCTCTTACTACCAAAATCTTGCCACGTACCCCCAATACAACTCTGTGTTTCTGTAAGGGTATTATTTATGAATTCTTCATATATTTTCTTTTGTCACTGTATTGATAATATTTATTATATGCAGCAGTTGATAGGATCCTCTGTAGCTTTATTTATAACCACCATCATTTTGCTTTTGCTCTTAATACCTGTTTTGTAGATGGAGCTTGGGCTTACAGACATACTGGATGAGATAGATCTTTTTGGAAAAAATATGGTTTTAATACACCTAAATGCAAAGTTATGCATTCAGAGATAAAGAAATTGAAGACTGGAGGGAGAATCAGAGCACAGATATATATTTTATAAAGCTGTGAAAATATAGTGGATATGTGCTTGTATATGAGTTTGTAGTAGTATGATGGAAGAAAGGGCTGCTTATGATTCAGGGATAAATAATGGGAAAAATAATTAAAAGTAGTCAGGTGAGAGCCTGATGTACAG
The DNA here is from genome assembly GCA_013400555.1 of Jacana jacana. NCBI lineage: Eukaryota > Metazoa > Chordata > Aves > Charadriiformes > Jacanidae > Jacana > Jacana jacana. The sequence goes on from VZTM01035515.1 coordinate 79,557, forward strand.
TTCTGGTGAGGTTAATAGGAAACTAATCCTTAATTCCACACTTCAGAAAATGACAGAAATTAGAGAGGGAAAATTGGAATACAAAATTATTATAGGTCCTGAGAAGACACCTCACAGTGAGACATTTAAAGAGTCTGGTTTATTCTCTTTAATAAAGACAGAGTTCAAAGATCTTGATGGCAAACCATAGTGCTGGGGAGAAAACGGTAAATATTAATAGTTAATTTAATCTAACAGGGAAAGGCACAACAGGAACAAAACAGCTCAAAGCGTAAGACAAGCAAAATTCCAATTAAAAATAAAGCACAAATACTTCTCAAGGAATGTCACAAATCATTAGAAACAAACCTTAAGAGGAACGTTGGCTTTTCTGCCTCTTCAAGTCTTCAAGTAAATACTTCTTACTTGACCAGGAAAGGTGTTCTAGCAAAACACAAAACTGTTGGGCTTGTTACAGGGGAAGCTGAATGAAACTTAATGACCTATGATTTACAGGAGGTCAGACTAGACTATGTAAGAGTCCCTTCTGGCCTCCTATGCTATGAATCTATGAATAAATCTATGAAAATGCTGAGTTGACTCACCCACTTCCTTGCAGAAATCCATTTTCTCCTTGTCTTTAAGAAAAGGCAGGTTCTCCAGTGCTTTGAGGGTAAATTTCTGCACTGGTCAAAACTGTCTGGGAAGTCATGGACGTGTTGACGTTTAGTATGCGTTAGCCTGTCATCTTGCATTTATTTCACACCAGCTAGTTGTCTCATATATCTATGCTGATAGCTGGAATGATTCTTAGCAAATTTTATTTAAAGAACTAATTAAGATAGCCATTTTCCCTTCTTACATGATGATTGGGATTATGTATCTTCCTTTTGCCCCGGTTCTGTACGCCACTCCTCGGTCTCTCTCCTCTTTGAAAGCTGGCAGCATAGTAGATGTATGGAAGCTGTAAAATTCTGACCTTATCAGAAGGAACTGTGTTGATTCTAATGTCTGAAGAGAAACACAAATGATAGATGGATGAAATCCACCAAACCTTAATGTCTCTGAGATTTCTGAGATAGGAAAAATAGCAAATCTTTATAAGTAGAAAAAAAGGGCCAAATAAAATAACACAGAAATCTAAATTCATTCCCAACTCATGACATCCTACATAAGGGTTTATGGTAGAAAAGTAGAACTCCCTGAGAAGTTTTCTAGGGAATATGGTTAAAAGGATAAAAATAGTGGCAAGTGTTAAACAGAGAGCTCCATAAAGTCAAAACGTCAATGGAGCTGAGTGAGAAAATAGCAATTCTAGGATAAATAGGCTGCTCTGTACTTTTACCAAGAGGGCATCTTTTAATTTCCAACAGGAATTTGGTTGCAGACCTCAGTGGAAATGCTGAGAAACAGTAGCACCTAAACTCTGCCATTTTCTCTCAGAATTAATCCATTCCTGGGACATGAGGGACAGGCAGCTGATTTGGAGTTATTGTTTATATACTTATGAGCTGGCTTTGGTGTATGGATTTTTTGGCAGGTTTCTGTGTGAATTTTACTGCAGTGTATTGCAGTTTGTTTAGCAAAGAAATAATAAAGTGAAAACCATATCACTGGGAAAAAATCCTTCTGTATGCCATGATTATGAATTTCTGTGTAAGATTTTAACACCTCTCTATATCCTGCCATAATGATTTTACTTTTTCTTATGACCAGTTCCAATTCCCAAGAGTGTTTTTTTATACCCCGAAATACCTTCCTTTGCTGTTAGAGAAGATTAGTTAGGAAAAGGGGGAGATATTAATCCACTAAAGGTCACATCATCTTGATTACAGACAGCCAGTAAAGCAGAATTCTTATCTCTAGCAAAAGGGAACGGTACAAAGCTGAAAAGTTTTTATCTCTTTTTATTTAAAAAAGAGGGAGATTTCCATTTCTTTGCTATTAATCCCTAGAAACCTTCACAGTTCATTTTAATGCCATGCTAACTAAATGGAATTAATTTGACAATGCCCATCCTTGAACCTCCAACCCCAGGATTGTTGTAAAGTAAAACAATTGTTTCTCCTGTCCTCCACTTTTCATTTCTTGAAAAGTGTTTTCTGAGCATTTCTTTACAGGCAACCTGAAATTTCATTTCCTTGCAAATTTCTGTGTCCAATAGTTAGGTAATTGTATTGTATTATTTATCAGGAGCCAATTGTCTGTTCACACTCTTCAAACATAGACAAAGACATGTCTGCCCTGAAGATCTTGTAGGATAATTCAAACAATCTTATACCTTTCCAACATGAATGGTATACATGTTTAAGATAGAATTGTCAGGCCTGGCACTGTCATTCATCTTAAATAGCACTTACAAGGTTAGCAGTGTTGATTTTAAGTATACTACCTCTTTGACTAAATTGTTAAGTGTGAAAGTGCTTGCAAATTAAGTTCTTAAACTGCTGATTTTAAAATGTGACATGAAGTAACTCTATTACGTTTGATAAATGAATGGTTCCGGAAAGCTTGGGAAAAGTATGCTACAAAGAATGACAACTAAAAATTCACCTCACAAACATGATCTTGCTATAATATGAAAAAGATGAAGAATCAGAATTTTTGATTCTTTGATGAAACCACCAACTGCTTTGCATATACTGAAATGATTAATTCAAATACCTCGAATTATCAGCATTAAAATGTAGCTAAAACTCTTCCAGTGGAAATTTAAGAATTAAATTTCTTCAGGTTTATTTTGAGTTCAGAAGTGGGAAGCCGACAGGTAGCCATTTCGTCTTGCAGTTTCACTGAAGTACAGGGGTAGGGAGTGAAGAGAGTCCGAGAATTTATCTTTCACACCACCTCAGACCACAGCAACAGAACATCTGAAGCAGGAGCATACCCCGTTACAGTTCAGGGGCTGCATGGCCCCGACCAAAGCTTACTTGCTGTCCTCAAACCAAAGCAGATGGTTTAGGGAGGCAAATTTCTGTTGACTGAGGATTGCTTAACCTTAACCTTGCTTAACGTTTATAAATATGTAAAGGGTGAGTGTCAGGAGGATGGAGCCAGGCTCTTCTCAGTGACATCCAATGATAGGACAAGGGGTAATGGATGCAAGCTGGAACAGAGGAGATTCCAGTTAAATATGAGGAAAAATTTCTTCACAGTGAGAGTGACTGAACACTGGCAGGGGCTGCCCAGGGAGGTTGTGGAGTCTCCTCTGGAGACATTCAAAACTCGCCTGGACATGTTCCTGTGTGACCTGATCTAGGTGTTCCTGCTCCAGCAGGGGGATGATCTTTCAAGGTCCCTTCCAATCCCTAATATTCTGTGATTCTGTGATTAACCTGAACCCTTTTTTGTTTTATTATTTTTTTTCTCCCTTTTTGAAATTGTCTGCCGCACCCAGCCAGCTGTACCACACATGCCTTTCCTCTTAATTTCCTGCGTCAGCTGTACCTTCCTTTCCCAGATTTTGCCCTGAAAATTTCCCACCAGGGTATTTGTAGCTAAGCAGTTTCCAGCTGAGCGAGACCACAAAACAAGGCTGCTGCTGCCTAGCCCCACTCTGCTGGTTCTCAGAAACCCTGTTGTAACCCAGGCTGTGGCTGGAAAAGCAGGGTATGGACATTGCTGCTGGAACTGGCATCAGGATGAAAAAAATGCCTTTGGGGGGTACTACTATGCTGCTAATTTACTGCTTTATTGCACCTTTACATTAAGGAAAGGGCAAGTTTTGGAGTGGGAAAGTGAATGAAATGCATAATATCTGCCTTAGGAGCGATACTAAATATCAATCCAGCACTGCAGTGGGGGTCACAGAAAAACAATACCTGCCTGCTACGTGGAGAGAATCTCTCTAAGTGCTTTCACTTCCTATCTTGCTTTCACCAAACATGCTCTTTGCTCTGATTCGGGGCTGCAACCGGGCGCATCTTCAAATAAACTAATTAATAAGCTCTTCCTCATGAGGACCGACTGACTTCAAGTATGACTGTAAGTGGCTACACTGAAGCAATTTTAAATGATGCATACTCATCTGAATAAAAAGTAAATAAAAATAGGGCAGCATGAGAAGGTGGTGGAAATATCCCAGCACTAAGTGAAAAAAAAAAAAAAAGAGGAAACTAAAGGTACAATGATTGAATGAAAGAAGGGGGGGAGAAGGGGGAAACAAACAACAAATCCTCAGAATAAAACATTGAAGTCAGAAATTGAAATGGGAACACTGAAACAAGATGGGAAAAGTGGAACAAAAAAGCTGAAATGTCTCTGGGCTCATAGAGCCATAACAAAATAGAGACATGAAAATGGGCCTGTTTTTAATCATGCCAAAACCATTTTAGCCAAAGGTTTGCCAAGTTTATCTTTTCTCAGATAAACTTCTGTAGGCATTTGCAAATGCAAATTGAAAAGGCTACTTTAATGGCAAGTAGGAAACAGTCTGCAGAATAAGACATGAGAAAGCAAAATGTGAAAGATGGGATGATGGAACAAGAGAGGAATCTCTGAAAGGAAACTGGAAGAAATGTGGACATTTCAAGGTATGTAGATAAGACAGTACCAGGCAGATATCATTTGGTTTGCATTGAAAGAGCTGATGCAGAGACCATATTCACCATGGAAGCAGCCCCACGTCTAGATTAAAAGCCCCTACTTGTGTTCTTTGGACATAGTGACCTGGACACAGTTGTGGGAATGTGATGTAGTGCACTGCTTGACTGTGATGCCTGAGCCAAGAGTAGCTAAGAAAAGATTTTTCTTTGTAAGTAGTAATATACACAGGTGGTTATAAAGCCTGAAATAAAGCAAACTATGTCATGGGCAAGAAAGAATGGAGAAGCTTGAAGTATTCAAAGGTTTTAACAAGAGTCATGGTAAAAAAAGTAAAGGTATTAGAAATGTTATACAAACAACCACGGCTTTGTTGTAGCATATTATGTTGTCTGCAATCCATCACTTTAATACAGACATTTGCTTTTCACTCTGAAAATAGAGAACCACTAGTATTTGTTATATGCATTTAGTGTCCTGAAAAAATAATCTCTTTTGTGTCTGATACAGCACTCATTCTCTTCACTATTAAAGTACATGTGCATGGGTGAAAAGAGAGGAGAGGAGTCAAATATAAGACTGGTTTCACAGGAGATGTGGTAGCTTTGTCTTTGCTCATGGAGAGGTAGATTTTATTGTACTGTTTTCACAGAGATTAGCAAACACAGTCTGTGAGAATACTTACAAGATAACCATGTAAAGTAATTGTATATGAAGTCTATCAGAGTTACAGTCCGAATTACGTCACGGTTTTGATCTATTTTTATATATTAAAATCTAAATAGTGAAGTGAACACTTCAAGAAGCCTTTAAAATCTTTCCAGAGCTCTAGCTTTCGCATGTAGTAGATTTAGATATTATAATATAGATGTGAAATTTTTGTCTTTAAAATATACTTGTACGAATCCCCCCAAATAGGGAAACGAGTACACAGAGCTATGCAATATAAACACAGGGATGTGACAGAGGATGGATGTATGAATGCTGTATAAGTGCCATATCTAAAAACCTGGCACAACCATCTGCTGGTTTCAGACCCAGGGAAAAGCTCGCTTCAAATCTGTAATACAACCCAATCCATATTTTTGCCCTATACAAAAGTGGTTGGCTCTAATCATGGGTACGGTCAGTCACAGCAAGCTGGTCACAATTTTTTGTCTTCTCCCCCCTCTCTGCTTTCGCTCGTTGCTCCAAGCAAACCTGGAACAATAAGTTTCATGGTAGGTCTTTGCCAGTGTTAAAAGCTGTCCATATAGTTTCCTAAACATAATGCACCCTGGCACATTTGTTTGTTGCAAAATCATGTACCACTTGCACAAAACCCAGGGCTGACTGGAGACAGGGTTGAGTGAAAAGAAGAAAGGAGAAGTCTGGTGTCTCTGGTGTTTGCTGAAGATGCTGTTACCCACTGCAGGCACAAGCTGCCTTTGTGATTTCTGACTGCAGTGCTCCAGTAGCTGGAGACAGTAGCAGGGACAACGTCACTACTCGGTGAGGGAAAACCATCTGTGCCATGGGAAAGAGGAAATGTATAGGGCTAGTTCTGCCCAGGGGTAATCCAGCCTTCCCCTTCGCCTCAGTCTCTCCCCCTGTCTTTCCTCCTACGTGGTTATTTTCCAGTTGTGACTACACACATGATGCAGAATTTTTAAGGCAGTTAAGACGTTTAATTCTTCAACTGCTTTATTTTCTTTTTAATATTTTAATTTCCTCCTATGTCTCTCTTCATCTCCCCATTCCTTCTGCACTACAGTGCTGCTAAACTTTAATAAAGCAATGCTGGATCTAAGTCTAGACAGTTACATTCAGATTATGAACATCCAGTCAAAATTTTTGCTAGGAATTGAGAGGTTGGTTAACCCAAAAATTGAGATAATCTTTAGTACCTCTAAAAGCAGATATTTCGACTCTGTTTCTACCCAATCTACTGCATAATGGAATGGGCTGAACTGGTACCTTTTTCTTTCTGTACCTATTCGCATTGCAATTGTTCTCTCAGAAAGTGATTTGTTTTGTGCTGCTTTCCATTCACATCACGACCCAATCAAACCACAGAATATAGGAAAGATCAAAGTAGTACAGCATACTCGCCTACAGTAATTCACAGAATATATGAGGCATTAAAATTTTCATTCCTCATTCTCGTAAGAAAGACTATAAAGGTAACAGAAAATGATGCAGAATATGAATCTGTTCTTGAGACAATGATTGTATCAAGAATGGGAAACAGTATAAACCAACAGACCCTTTCTTGTTACTATCTTTATCACACAGAATGCAGTCCTTGCTTGTGTCGTTCACACTTTTATTTCCTTTTCATATTCTCCTGGTATATTTTTCTTAAACAGAAAGCACAATTGAAGGAAAAAGAAATCTAACACACCTTTGCAGAGGGCAATAATTTTCCTTCTTGAAATGTCTGGTTTTACTTAGAAAAATTCTGCCTGGTACATAATAGAAAAGAGGTGGACAGGAAGGATAAAAGTTGTAATGAAAATGGTTTAACACACAGTCCTGATCTGAACTACATCTACAGACCAGATCTTAAAATGCAAAAGGAGTCTGGAATTGGAAATAAATGGAAATAGCAAATGAAAATTAAAGTCTGGTAATGCTTCACAGAGACATGTTCTGCAAGATCTAAATGGCATGTTGGAAGATATGTTAAAATACAAACGCAAACCTAAGACAGTTTTTACAAAATTGTTCTGTCATAGATTTTTTAACTTAATAATTGCTTTTATCTTTTGGGGGGGTTGTTTTGGTTTGGGTTGGGTTGGACGTTTTGTTGTTATTGCTGTTGGTTTTTTTGGGTTGGGTTGGGTTGGGTTTGGGTTTGTTTCTTTTTAATTTGAGTGTGTAAAACAGGTATTTCACAGGCATATTCCAGTCATTTGTTCCCAGGCCCATTTGAGTTTCTGGAAGCGATTCATTCATTGCAGGGGACTGTGGTTTACAGAGGAATTATACCAAGCTGTGACAAAAGAAAGCAGACCATGAGATCATGAGCTGGTTATGACATTTCAGCTCCATGTCACTGGCACTTAAAGTGCAACACCAGACAGTAACATGGTGCTCTAGGTATTGCTCTCGTAAAGCATGGAACAATTTGGCCCTCATTATCCCAAACCAATTTAGCACATGCTTACCTTTATCTGCAAGGTCCCGTTCAGTCACGACTGATGGTTTAAGATTATTCACGTAACTGTTCATATTGACCTCCACTGTGAGATCTGGTCACTGTTCTTGTGGTCTGTCTGTCCCTGTGAGTGCTTGGGTATGTCACACTTTTAACAACTATTGACTCATTTTCATTTGGCTACTAAAATTCTTCATCATTCATGTCGGCTCTGACTTTAGAAGCTGTAAATGATTCAGTTCAAGTACTTGACTATTTGGGGCACTTAATGTGCACTTAATACAATTCTTATTTCATATTTCATAACTATTACCTGGTGATGATCAAGCAAGCATTTATGCTACTATTTAATTTAATGCCCTCTGTGCAGCCCCATGTTTACATAGAATCATAGAATCATTTAGTTTGGAAGAGACCCCTGGGATCATCAAGTCCAACCATCAGCCCTACTCTACAAGTTCTCCCCTACACTAGATCCCTCAACACCACATCTAATCTACAATCTTACTTGGCAATCGGTATTACCATTTCCCTCTTTCTTGTATTACCCAAGATTTGCTAATTTAAAATACCATCATTAGCAGAAAGCAAAGTTCATGGTGTATATTCATGTTTGCAGGACAATAGACTTGCTTCCTGCAAATAGGTCTGCAATCAGATGTCATACAAAGACATAATATGCCTTCATCGTGTATGTTAAATCTTGAAAGCTATTTTATCAGAAGTGAAATAGGCAACTCTATTTTTAACAGCCAGCTCCACCATATTTAAATGTTGGTATATGTTTCGGTAGTACACCACCCAAAATGTTGTTTGTTAGACTTAACTGAGATGGCAGTCTCCACTAACTGTGAAAGAACCATCTGCTCACCTTGAGAGTCTACATATCCACCAAGAGTATAAATAATCAATTGGAGATATTAACATTGTCTGCACGCTTTGCCAATGTTTCCTTTCTGAATATCAATCTGGCAGAAAGCCTATTGGTAGTGATATCAGTCCGCCTATCTGCGTGGGCTTTTATCTTCTAATCCTCTTCTTAAGATTTGGAAGTACTGACAAATCTTGATGACTGTGTTGCAGATATTTTGCACCTGGCCTTAAGGTTTAGGACATTTGCTTCGCTTATGAGCGCTCAGGCACACTCACATGTAAAAGAGGACTCCCATGATCACCGGCTGAATTTACGTGTAGTACAGACATCTAATTTGCTTTGACTTATCATGAGAATTCAGGCAGAGCTCAGGTTTCTGTCAACCTTGTCTGGGCTGCAACAGAGATTTAGAGGAGAGATAACGTCCATCTATTCAGAACAGGAACTCTGTGAGTAAAGCAGATGGTATAGCAAGGGTAAAATGCAGAGGACTTTAGTTAGTAATCAAGTCCCTTATGAAGGTAGTTGACAAGTGACTTAGCTGTTCCTGGGAAGGAAACAGATTTCATTGGGTAGATATTTAGCAAGAAGGAACTCATCCCAGTTGTAATAGACGTTTCATGTCAGATAGGGACTAATTAGCAAAAAATACTTGTTAGTATCTAACAACTAATACATAATATGTATCTTATTACACACTTGTTAAACATCAACAGAGCAGTTTAAATAATGTATTGGCATTTCATTCACATAAAGCTGTCTTACTAAACCTAAATTAAATTCTTATTTGAGAGACTTAATTTAAAGTGTGACTGTTTTTTTCTAATGAAGTACCAATTTGTTTCCCCACATTGCATCTTCTAATATGTGCTTATGTTGATGTCTAAAAGCATATGGGTACCAAATGTGGTTATGCCTTATGCCTGTCATCTTTGAGGTACCCTAGAGGTCAGTTTACTTTACAGTTTTTTCTCTAGAGATGTCAGTTTACATCGCATGACCCAGAACCCCAACATTTTATCAGATGAATTTATTGTGATGAGCACAGTGGATACCACTAGTTAATCTGTCCGGAGAATATCTACTCTTCAGATAAGATCAATCCCTATTCTCATAATTTACAAATTGTTCCCAGATATCAGACATCATCAGCCTTGTTATTTTCATAGTGCAGTAAACACAAAAGGAGAAGGAGACATAAAAGGTAAAAGGCTTTTTGTGACATAAAAGAGAATGCAAGGTTGATGTATCCTTTGCTCATGGTATTTTTTGGCAAAAGATACAATAACGCAAGTATCTTTCTGATTGATTAAAGTATTGAAGCGTATTCTTTGCTTCATAAATAATGCTCTATTACTTTTCTTCAAAGACAAGTAAACCTTGACAGACTGACCTTTTTCAGGGCAGAGAGTTGTTTCAGTGCCATAAATTATACTGTAAAACGAGTGGAAATGCTACTGAGAAGTGTGTGACAAAATAAGATTAAAGATTACTACACACAAAAGATTGTTGTTTTATTAATGGAGTCCTGTCAGTACGATGAAAAATTCTCAGCTTTTTACTGGATGCTGAGATCACGTCAAACAGAAAATTATGAATGCATTTTCTAAAAGGCAACCAAATGTGTCAAAATAACAATATACTGATTAGTTGCCCTCCCCCTACTTTTATGTATTCACTTAAAACAATTTCAGTGCTTTTCAAATAAAGTTTAAGTGCTGCAGTTCAGCTTGTAATTCTACAGGATCATACAGTCTGTTGACCTGTGACGTTACAGGCAGGTGTATGAACATTACAGCAAGACACTTTCATAGAACAGAAGCCTGGGCATCTCCTTTGTCAGGATATATTATAGCAACAAGAAAAGCATCTAGTATTTTTGTGTCCATTATTGTAACCTATAAGCACTCTGATAAAGACAGCAAGAATTTAAGAAAGACAGAGATATCCATGGAAAAGTGACCCCAGCTAAAATAACTAGCATTAAGGCCTTTCTTAAATATTATTTGATAACTTGACAAATGACTTTGTCAGTCCAAAATGTAAAACCTTATTAAAATGAAAAGAAGCAGAATAGAAGCTCATTTAATATGGAAGCATTTGATGTGTTTATTTATAGGAAGTCTATGGATTGTTTTGCTTTATAGTTTTTTCTCCCTTTCAATCAATTTACCTGAAAGTTCTGATCAATGGCTTCTAGATCAGTGACATTTATTGAAATGATAAATAATGTTGGGAAGTCAAGGAAAATGGCATACAGTGTGAAGTGAAGAGTATAGAAATGAAAGGTTTTCTCGGTGTCTGAATCAGTACAGCTCACTCAAATAATAATAATTAAAAAACTATAATAGTGCCAAGGACCAAACCCATGTTACACAAAGTCATTATAAATCACTACCCAGTACAGACCATTATTAAGATGATTGGATAAGATGCCCAAGTATTGGCTTTCATTATCGTTAGCAACAAAGGCCTGGATCAGAATTACCCCTATTACTGTAAGCCCTACAACAATGACAGAATGTGTCAGAAGCTGTAAATACATTGCAAAAGACATGACAGTTCTTGAATACAAGAGCCAAAGGCTAAAATAATGATTAGAATGGATGGGTTTGCTCACAACTCAGCATCTAACGCAAATGCTACTTCATACCTGGGGCCAGCCTTGGGCACTGCACTGCCCTGGGCGCGCCGCAGAAGATGACCCCTGTCCTCTAATCCCACTGGTCTTGCTCCTCACATTTCTGGGTTTTTTTGGTGGTTTTGGTTTTTGGGGGGTTTTTTTGTCCTTCAAATTTCTTATTTAGCTTAACATACTGAGATCAAGTGTCTTCTAAGAAACATTTATATAAAGCTTGCTACTGTACATGACCTTTCTGTTGAATCTTTTTTTCTCTTTATATTTCCTACGGTCCTTTTCTTTTCCGTTAATAGCATACCTGATCATACATTTTCCATCCTGCTTCTTGATATTTCCCTTCAGATTTATTCTCGTGAAGAATAAAACGAGTACCTTTCAGAATTTTACCAGCTATCTCCACCTTCTGACTCTCTCTCTGCTCAGTGCACTGCACATAAAAATCCCCACAGTCCTGGCTCTCCTATTGTCAGCTACCCTTCCATGTTCTCCTCTGCAGATCTGCATGTGAGCACAAACCTGGTGTTTTCCAGGTCTGCCCTCTTCTTAGCACTCCATCCTAATTTTCTGAGCAACATGCAAACACAACTACTGCTTCCTTCAAGCCATTGCTCATCGTGTCTTTCATTCCCCTCCCTAGGAATCTCCAAGATAAAGAATTGCATCTGAGTTTGAGAATTCTACAGAATTTTTTTAATTTCTTTTCTTTTTTTTTTTTTTTTTTTTTTTTAATTAAAATATCTCATTCTTTATTGTAAGATTTTACTGGTACTTTTCTGCGTATTTCCACACAGCTCTCTTGTCTGGGTACCTCTTAGATACTAAATAATTTATCACACCCCCATACTTGATGAGATTCTTATTATATATATGCATAAATCCCAAGTATCCTACCACACCAATCCTTCATTCACAAGCATCCCACATGACATAGCTGTTCCCTGCAGATAGTTATCACCTCATTCACAATTTACCTGCATTCCCATAGGCTGTACTCTCTACAGGAAGAGTTCTCCTGTGTACCAAGAGGCTGATCGGAGGGAATACTACCCTTCATCCTCCAGCAAAGGAAGGATATTAATCTGGCCTTCCTGAATGCCATGGCTTGAATGCCTCTCAACTGATTTGCTGGATAATTTGAATGAGGAAAGAAATATGAATTCTAGACCTCAGATTTCTTGCAGTAAGCTGCTGAGGGCTGGGCTTAGTCAGCTGATTTCTAAGGGTAAAAGAATGAGGACAAGAGGACAGTGGGATGGAAGGAGGTCTCATGTTCTAGTATAGGGCTATATATAGCATGGAGAAGGTATGTTTTAGGTATAATGGACATTACTGTGTAAAGTTGAAGACCCCTTCAGGAAGGATACAAGCTCATAGTCTTTCAGCTGGCTTATAAATTAGATAAACAATGTGTGTTTATTTGAAATCAGATATGAATTTTGCAACATTTGGAATAACATGTTGAGGAGTGCTTTTTTTCAATGCTCAACCAGCTGTGGTTTATTTTCCTTGGCCATGTGGTTTATTTTCCCTCTTGCCTTCGCTATTCTGTAGCCACATGGTCTGTCTGTAGGGCGGAGTCAACTTTCTTTATTCCAGATGTTTAGAAAAAGACACAGACCGCTAAAACATACATACATAAAGGAAACTTAAGAAGTCTGGTGATTTCAAGAGCTTCATGTTTGCTGTTTCAAAGTTTCTGTCATTCCCTACAGTTAGACATCCTCCCAGCAGTTATTTGAAAACCATGAGTTCTCAGGCAAGGAAAGAGTCCTGTCTATGCGAATCAGCAATGATCTGTTCATCCATATTAACTATGAGATATTTGGATTGTGTGATTATAACTTTTAAACGCTTTTCATCGTGCATCATTTATGACTCAGGAATTTAGAGTACATCTTTGATGGTAAGCATTGTTAAACTCATAGCCACAACAATGACTCAAAGTGAAGCTGGGAAAAGAACATTGCAGTGACTGTACACAGAATGCAACTGAATGGGAAATATGAGATGTTCCTTGGGTAATGTCAAAGACTGGAATTTTGTTCGTTCTGGTTTTGTACACAGCAAACTTCACTGTCTTTCAGAGTTATATATAAATATTTTTTTTAATGTTTTTTGAAGTCATAATCATTTTAATGGCATTTTAATTCACAGACACATGCTGTCTTTCTCTAATGCTTCTCAGATTTTATGAAGAGTTGACGTTTTTCTCTAAACTTAATTGCAGATATCTAATTAATGTACAGAAATCTTTTATGTGTGCACTTAATGTTCACTTGTACTCCTTAGATTGATAAACCCTTCACATGCTCCACTATGCTGTCCAGTACATTAAAGGCATAGGAACAGATGTCCTTTCATGCTGTGTCTTTGCTTAGTTGATGCTGACCTACTGCAACAGAAGGAATAATATGTGTATAGGAGCCATTCTACTCCCCACAACCCATAGAGAGAGTGCAAGAAAATTTCCATACCATCATATTCTTAGTCATACAGAAAAATCACAGCTGCACTCTTTACAAAGCAAATGAATCATATTCATCTAAATTGATCCCAGCCACAGTAGAGAGAGAACACAAATGAATTTGCCCCACTGAATTTTAAAATCAGCGTGTTAAGATAATTCTAAGTTACACAGCATTTTATGATTCCAAGAATTACATTCTGACTTGGATTTGTTTTGAAACATTATGCCAGACATCAGAGCCAAAAGGTTTATAAAAGAGATGGGAATGCAGTAAAACTCAACTTCATTTTATTATTCTATCAGCTTAACTTGACCTACAGCAACCATGCAAAGGGTTTCTATTAGACAGTTCCTCACTTGCTAAATAAATTGGACCAAAGATGATTTTCTTGACTGAGAAAATTCTCTAATGTTGGCTAAAGAATTTCAGCTCTGTCTATAAATATTAATGTACTTAGTAATAAATTACACACATGAATGCCACTTTATTACTTGAAACTAAACTATTAAAAGCCTTATTTAGATTGCACAGAAAAAAATAATGTAATTAAGGTCAGCTAAGCAAGGCCAACCTTACACATACTAAATGTCCTGAGCAAAATCTAGACTCAACCCATGTCTCTCAACTCACAACCAAGTGTTTTTCCCACACCAAACTGCCTCAGCTATCAACCCAGTATTCCAGCTGCGTCTTTTCCTCTTGTGGAGCATTTATTTCTGCTCACTCGCCTGGACCTTTCATTCCTGCTTCTGATTTACAGTTTGTGAAAGGACTGTAAGAGGGGGTGCTAAAATAACTGTGCTGAAAAGGATTCTGGGATCCATGTGAAATCCAGAGATATCCACGCTCTGTGGCAGAGAACAATCCCTGAGAATATCTGTTCAGAAAAAATGGAAGAGCTGAAGGACTGATGGAGAAAAATCTTAAAAAAAAAAAACCCTGACAATATAAATTAAGGGCTGACTTTATTGTGAATGGGGAAAGTATTTCCAGCATCGTTTCAGTGCCTGTGTGAAAATGTAGGACCCTAAAACCTATCAGCACAGACAGTTCTAAAAGGTCTCTCTCAAAGTAATTAACAGAGAGGAAATGTGTCTTATAAATAAGAATTACGCTGCTTTAAGCAGACAGCCTTGCTTTTCTCTCTTACAGTATGTTTCAGAGTAATTGTTCCTCACTAATCACGTCACCATCTGAATAGATTTGTGCCCTTATGCTTCTATGTACTTTTCTGGTTTTTTTTCTGGGTGAACACAGACAAACATGATTGGGATTCTCTTATTTCTTGAGGAGGATTGTAAAAAGCATTCGCTCTGTTCCAAAACTAGGCCTAAGGGCATATCTGGGCTTGCAAGACCTATATTACTAGTGATGGATGGAAAGGAAGAGTACAAACTCACTGTCAGTCATGCAGCTGAATTTGAAAGGGTAAAACAGATACTTAGAAGGAGAAAATGTGTTTTCACTGATCAGAATTTGCTTGAAAGTAGTGAAGAGCTAGAGATGCAGTGCAGACAGATGCCCAGCTGAGTTTAAAAAAAATACACTTAAGCATCTCAGCTAGCAGGAGCCCCATAATTTTTTTTTTAATACTATTAAGTGCCTATCTGNCAGTGCTGACTTTATTGTGAATGGGGAAAGTATTTCCAGCATCGTTTCAGTGCCTGTGTGAAAATGTAGGACCCTAAAACCTATCAGCACAGACAGTTCTAAAAGGTCTCTCTCAAAGTAATTAACAGAGAGGAAATGTGTCTTATAAATAAGAATTATGCTGCTTTAAGCAGACAGCCTTGCTTTTCTCTCTTACAGTATGTTTCAGAGTAATTGTTCCTCACTAATCACGTCACCATCTGAATAGATTTGTGCCCTTATGCTTCTATGTACTTTTCTGGTTTTTTTTCTGGGTGAACACAGACAAACATGATTGGGATTCTCTTATTTCTTGAGGAGGATTGTAAAAAGCATTCGCTCTGTTCCAAAACTAGGCCTAAGGGCATATCTGGGCTTGCAAGACCTATATTACTAGTGATGGATGGAAAGGAAGAGTACAAACTCACTGTCAGTCATGCAGCTGAATTTGAAAGGGTAAAACAGATACTTAGAAGGAGAAAATGTGTTTTCACTGATCAGAATTTGCTTGAAAGTAGTGAAGAGCTAGAGATGCAGTGCAGACAGATGCCCAGCTGAGTTTAAAAAAAATACACTTAAGCATCTCAGCTAGCAGGAGCCCCATAATTTTTTTTTTAATACTATTAAGTGCCTATCTGCGTCTTTGAGCATCAAAACACTTTTAAAATGCTGTCCCTGAGACTATGACCATGAAGCACATTCCTTCAGGCTGTCTTCATTTCCCATCCTTCAGGCCACAAACCCCCATAGTGTGAACTGGAGTTTCAAGCTATGGCTGAAACGAGAGTGTTAAAGAATATGCTTTAGCACACAACTCCTACTCCTACTCTGTAAATACTAATACACTATAAATACTTATTCTGATTTTGAAGATTAGCTCTTATAAATCCCTAAAATAATGAATCCACTCCAGAAAATAGTAAGTGATGCACAGGTTGAAGAATTTAGCATGAGAATAATAACTTTTTACTTTTCTGTATGATAGCATCTAATTTCATTTTAGCAAGAACATAAGAATATTTCTTGTGTGTCAAGAAATGTGTAAATACCAGGTGCAAATTGTTTACATAAAGTTTTCCAATAAAGATCTCTCAAATAACATTGTTGGAAGTCAAATATCACTGGGGCTTATTTGCTGCTCAGTGGAAATACAGTATTTTCATTTGTTCCTAAATTTTCACTTTTAAAGTTTCTGGAACTGTTTGAAATGCTATTAGATAGTAAAAATGAGGACATTAAATATGATAAATAGTTATACTTAAGATGATTGCAAATCTGTCAATATTCACAAAACAGAATACTCACTAAGCCTGATAGTCCTAGACCACGGACTCAGCTTCCCTGTGGCAGATAAAGCATAAGAGGAAAAAGAAATAACATATTTTCTTCCTTGTTTCTGGCAGTTCCTTCTGTTGAATAGGTGACTTCATCTTTTCCTTACTCTGTTTGTAATTCTAGGACAATTGCCAATGACACATTTTCACAACTATTCAAAGGCATCATTCAGGGCTTGTTTACACAGAAATTGCCAGGGAAAATATTCACCTGAAATACAGTTCCCCTTTCTCTCTGGTCAGTGCTACCCATCAGAAGTGCTAGGATATATTTTTTTTTTTTTTTTCTGTAGCAATTAATAGGAAATTGCCACCATCCATCATTTTTTATACAACTGATATTCATATCCACTAGGGAAATATATGAAAGACAAATACACGAATTGCTTAAGGTTGATCTCAAGGTCAGTCAAAATGATCCACAGGAAACATTTACAGGCAGTTGAAATTGCTTATAATTTGTCAGTAATCTTTTGGAGCAGTCTATTGTAGATAAGTTGTGTCTTGATAATTTGGAGTGGCCAACACGAGTTTTGATTCAAAGAGACAGGCCTTGAGTAGGTTAAATGAAAGAGAACGCTTTTATGTAATCTTAAGCCTTCCAAGGCAGGGAGATCAGTGGTAGACATCTCCCAGTGGTGCTCTCTTGCGCTGTGTGGGTTGATGCACTAGTTTGATTTAATACCAGATTATAAAGCTGTAACCTTGTACTTCTTTTTTGTTTACTGAGGAACAAAAAAAAAAAAGCACAGTGATTTTCAAAAGATGTTGTTTGTGTGTGTTTATAGAAAACCTGTCAATAGAGCATATTTGAAACAAATAGGTCTCAGAACCATAGCAAATCTGTAAATTGGATGTTCAACTGGTTTTAATATACATTTTGAAAATGTCTCTATTTTCCCCACATGAGATGATGACCCACCACTGTAGAAGTTTTGCATGCAAGAAATAAGGCACTAAGTAAAACAGAACCATTGTATCGCTATAGCGGGAAAACACATTGAAAATTCAGGAACATAAACTCCTGGTAGAAAAATAAATATGTAATTTTTGTTGGGCTCCAGAGAGGAGCGATTTATGGATCAAATCACCAAGGGAGTCAAAAGAACAGTCAGAGCAAGTATTAATGTACTGGAGCAGTCATCCAGTGTTAAGATTAAGGGAAGAGAACTAGAGGGCATTTTCATTTTTTTAATGTTAACATTTGTCAGCTATAAAGAAGGATAATATCAGATACAGTCAAAAAGATTCTATGATTTTGGACACTACACCCTCAGCACTTGGAATTAACCTTTCAAAATTCAGTCCTTTGGGGATTTTTTTTTTCTTCCACATGCTTTCTTTCACCTTTATCTTTAAATGAAAACATCGTGCCTAAACATTAGAGTACTGGGCTCTTCCAAACAGCTGAAGATGGGTGAGTTATAAATTAATAGCGCTTTTTTTTAAGTCATGAGGAATCTCTGAAAAATGCCAAAATTCATTCAAATTCTTATGCATAAAAGAGGCTGCATATGTTCAGGGAAATTCATATCTGTGCAGTTTTCCTATGGTTGCTTTACAGTCTGCATCTGAGTGAATTCAATCTCAAGAAGATGAAAAGAATGTGCTAAATTGCCCCATTTTCTCAATACTTTATTTTTTTTTTTCATCTTGCTTAAAATTCCAGATTCTTTCTTCATATAATTTTTAAGGGATCACAGCCTCCTAGGAAAAACCAATATAGTTCACTTCTGAGAAAAACCATCTGTTCCTCTCATTGCCCTGGTAGCAGTCCTCTGCACCTCTTCTAGCTTTTACCACCCTTGCTAGGAAATGGAAAACCAAAATTATAGGCTAGATCTGCTGCCACCAGTGCCTTGTACAGCATCACTGGTAGACTTTTGTTTCTACTGGAAATACACCCCGTACTACCTGTTACTAATGCATCTGTTCTATTTATTTTATTTGTTGGTTTATGTTACTGAATTTTGGCAACCGAGAAACATCCTATGGTAAAATATTTAATCCAGTCCTACCCTTAGCCACTTCCTCATGTTAATACTTGAAGTCCACAAACTTCCACTTCATATTAATGAGTTTTATGCCACTGCTATTATTCAAGTATTGAGAATGGTCCGATTGTTTCTAACACCTCTTACCTTTGCCAGCCGATTTCACCAGCTACATCCTATTCTTTGTGCCAAAGTCATCATTGAAATTTATATAACATTGTTCCTAGGACTGAGCTGGTGGGGGTTCCATTGCTAATTTCTCTCTGGCCAGAGTTTACTTTTCACCAGCAGACCATTGTCATCCTTCCTGTAGCTAACTCTTTAGCCATCTTATGATCTCCCCACATTGCCTGCTCCAATGTAGCTAATAATTTTCCTTATTGTACCACAACAACTTTACTGCATTGATACCTCTGAGATCCTTCTCCTGTAAAAATCTTCTCTTTAAGAAAGGGAAAGATGCCAGTTTAGGCTGACAAAGTCTATCTTTGGTAAATATGTATTTAATTATAAACCCATCTCTACTTATTACTGTGGTCTTAAATGAGTCTATTCTTCAAAATGTTATTTCCACAACTGGAATAAAGTAAATTATGACTTTTTTTCAATCACAGGAAGCATGGTCTACTTGCATCTACTAGGATCAGGATAAAGAATGTAATTAAAAAAAAGTGTTTGGATTTTTTTATTTTTGAAAGATTGTGAAGACTGAGTTGATCATTGTCTCACAAATATAAGAGAAATTTCACCTCAGTGGAAGGCAGAAACTTTAATAGGTACTTGCACACTCCAATGAGGTGGGAGGCAGTAATTAAATGATTGAGGGTGGGGCAGCGGGGGGGAAGGTTGCTACTGAAATATTAGAAAATTGGTATGAAGATTAACAGGTCTTCCCTAAATCTGGTTACTCAAAACATGGAGGCATCTTTATTTTTTTTTGCTACTGATTTTTTATTTCATTATTATTTAGATGTTAAATCACACTTCATGACTATGTTCATTCTCCATTAGTATTAAATATTCCATGATCAATCCTTTTAACGTATGGGATGTTGTTTCAACCCAATAACAACAAAATACACTATCTCACTGAGAGGTACCACAAAGCCCACGCATTACTTATGTACTACTTGCTAAGGGCTGCCAGATGGCAGCCCAACAGACACGAGGCTGCCACAGCTCCATGCTCCCAGGTCTAATGAGTAGTGAGGCTGAGCATGTCTTCCCAGCAGGCACAGGCACACGTGTCACACATATCTACCATACACATCTGTAAATACATCACCAACAGACACACAAAGCACTCACATGAACACAGCACCAGCAGCCTCATCCTGCATCCTTCTCTGACTGAATGGGATGGACAACCACTAGTGGCAAAAATGTGTGTAGGTATAATGTACATATATAGACACATGGGTATATATGGGATATATCTCTATATCTCACTAGCAATCATGCCCTGACCTCTGGGTGCTGGCACCACGGGCACACACCCCTCCAGCCCATTGTCTGACTCCATTTGCTGGCACTCATAGCCCCATACACACAAACACATGCTGAGCAGGGAGTTCCTTCACCCAGGAAAATACCTGGAAGTAGAGTTTAATGAGGAGACAGGGCAGATAGCACTGATAAAGTGCAAGGCACGGCCAGGCAAACATTCTGACCGGAAACCTGGTCACACCCAACTAGATAGGCCCCATTTTTCCTCTTATACCTCTAGTTTCCCATGTTTGTTTCTCCCCAAAGCACTTATATCCTCCCTATTCCTCTGCTAAGCAACCCATAGTACATCCTGTGCAATGCCAAAGTGCTCTTTCCCTGCATCCCCAAGTGAGTTCCATACCCTTAGGCTGCAACCTCCTCAGTTACTAAGGTGGTCCAGAGCCATTCCCGTTGACCCACCATGTTGGGTGCCATCCCTGGCCCATGAGGTGACCATGATCATCCTGTTAAGTGTTGTCCTCCTCCAACAGAGTTGAATTTTCACCTGAGCTTGTTCATCTTTCCCCTTTCAGGTATAGTGTTAGGAACAAAAAAGCACCATTTCAGAGGCTACGGTAGTTTTAGGAGTAAGGAATGGTTTCACCTTACATCTTCACATTCAAATCATGAACCGTCGCCATCCCTGAGCCTGTGAAAGATCAGCCCAAACTGGAAATGTCAGCGTAAATCAGAAACCAGTCTGAAGATTTCTTCCATTACAGGCACGAAGAGCTCTGATAACTCGTTCAAATAACCTGTGCCCTTGCTTGCTGTGTCCTCCTTCTGTAGTCTTTCTTTGTCTGCTTACCCCATGTCTTCTCTTTCAGAAGACATCTTCTTTCCATTATGAAGAGTCGTAAAAGGATCTGACTTCACATCTAACTTACTGGTTTAAACAAGGAAGTATTGCCCTCTGAATTGACCATCTCTGTAGCTTCAAGCAGTGTCTTAATAGCAGTTCAATATCTAGGACAAAGCCATGTGAGCTCATTTTGCATATTAACTCACGAAATTTCCAGCTGACTTTTGTACCTATTCTCATGATAAGGTTGCACTGAGTTACATACAGTTGGTCTCACACACTTTTGCAGAGTCAAATTATTACTTATGGCAGGACCAGGGCTGAGTAAAAGGCTGAACAACGGGTGAACAGATCAGGAGGGAGTGAGAGGGATTCAAAAGACTTTGAAAAAGCTCAGGAAATCTGACAAGAAGAGAAAGATATCAGCCATTTTTTTAACCTACTTTTACATTATATTTCAATCCATTTTAACTAGGAATTCTATTTCTTGGCAGAACAATTGGACAAAAGTAGGTCTTGTGTAAGTCTCCAGTGGTGTTATAGTGAGTTATTGCACATCTGATTCTAACTTGGATAAAACTCAATGAAGTGTTAAATAAATCAATGGTTTCTACTTCTTCCTAATAATATTGTCATGGAATCATTTTATAATTACGATAAGGCTTCAGCAGTGCCTGTCAATGATCAAATGGCAATTTCTCTGGGTAATGCAGCCAGCCGTCAACGTTTAGTCTGATTCACAGCAATACAAAAGGAGCAAGAATACCTTAGCAAATCTCACCTTGTAAAGTTTTACCATCTGCATAAAATACCTTTAAGGCTTAGTTTCTGAACTCAAAACAGAAAAACAAGGAAAAGAAAAGTGAAAATTTGGCCTAAAATTTTTCTGATGATATTTCTAG
Organism: Jacana jacana; assembly: GCA_013400555.1. Taxonomy (NCBI): domain Eukaryota; kingdom Metazoa; phylum Chordata; class Aves; order Charadriiformes; family Jacanidae; genus Jacana; species Jacana jacana. Next base: position 101,349 of record VZTM01035515.1, read on the forward strand.
GGATGAGATCTGCAAGGTGAGAGAGGTGAGTCTACTTCTGACACTTACTTTTATCAAGCATCATATTGTGCATGAGCATCCTCTTTCCACCACAGTCACCGGCCAATAGAGTAGTCAAAACCCCACAGAAACTCCTGGGTGGTTCTGAAGCCAGAAGGTATCATCTCTGTAGTGAGAGAGAAGACAATAAGGGACACCTTATGAAGGCATTGCACAGTTTCACCTTGACTGTCAACTCTAATGTGAAGGCTGTGTAACAGCATGCACTTGATGAGACAGAATTCATGTGAGATATTGATCTCCAAATTCACCATTAATAACAACAACAACCTTCAGAATTTATCTAACCTGTAACCCCAAATAATACAATCATTTTAGTAGATCAGACAGCGCCTGAAAAATTCCTCAACACAATTCAGTTTTCAAATAAAATAAAATCATACAAGTCAGGACATACAAAACATCAGGACCGTGTAAAGCTTACAAAACATAAATTACATTAAAAAAATAAAATTTAACTATTTGTATATTTATTTTTTCCAATTTATAAGAAGCTCCTCATTTAAATGCAACTATTACACAATTGTTCATATGCTACAGAAAAATAGTAAGTTTCCTAAAAACCCACAACCATGTGATGCCAGCAAAATGGAAGTTGTATGTGAAGAGCATAACTACAGCCTTAATGAGGTGCCTTACTCCTTCATAAGGAATTAAGTTGCTAAATTTAGTTCACTGTTTCCCTTGGATGAAAAGCCTACAAAATAAAATATCTGCAAAAAGTTTGTCAGATAATACTGAGAACACAAAATCCAAGTTACGTTTGTCAGCTGACATTTATTTACTTGAAAGATTTGCTCTTATAAAACATTATATATATGTGTATATATATATATAAAACATTATATATATCTCATATAAAACCTTATAGCAGCCTTCCAGTATCTGAAGGGAGTCTACAGGAGAATTGGAGAGGGACTCTTTGACAGGAAGTGTAGTGACAGGACAAGGAGAAACAGCTTTAAATTAGAAGAGAGGAGAATTAGATTAGATACCAGAAAGAATTCTTTCCTGTGAGGGTGGTGAGACACTGGAACAGGTTGTCCAGAGAAGCTGTGGATGCCCCATTCCTGGAAGTGTCCAAACCCAGGCTTTGAGCAATCTGGTCTGGTGGGTGGTGTCCCTACCTACGGCAGGGGGGTTGGAACTTGGCGATTTTTAAGGTCCCTTCCATCTTTAATCGTTCTATGATTCTATGGTTATCATCTTTCCTGGCCTTCTTGGTGTGACTTCTGGCTGTTTTTTGTAGGTCTTCATAAAGAAAGAGAAAGAAAGAAAATACACTGACTACAGAGTGTGAATTTGAGTATATGTATGTAGAGCAGTAAAATACAGATCTAAAGCTTTGACCTTTGCAAAGCTGAAACTATTGAGTAAAAACTGTTCAGGATGATGTATTGAAGATGGCGTGGGCCTGAGGGTCAAGGTCAGACCTTCACAGTGCTGCTTTCCTGGTCTGATTTTCCCCTGTTAAACCTTGTCCTGTCATAATCTTATCAGCAGCTCCATGTTCCAGTTTGAAAACAGAATTACAAGAAAACACTTTCACAACCCAGGAAGTGAAATTATTACGTGAGATACATTTGACTTATATCTGGACTACTCTTGTACTTAAGTTTATATTTCTAGCCCAACCATTTCAAATCAACTTTCATCAAGAATACTCTTATTTGAACCTTCCATGTCAAAATTTTGCATGGCAGCATGATAACCAAGCACAACCATGTCTTTCTGAAACATCTACAGGGAAATCATACTGGTGATCAGCCCTTAAGATCTGGATCTGACTATGACTTCAGCATTAGTGTACTTGTGCACATTTTTACGTATTTTGCTAGATTTGGTCTTTTGTATGTAACCTCAGGCAAGTATCTCAGCATCTCTCTGAATCAGGATTTTGATATACAATGAGATTAAAAGTGATTTTCCATCTATCAAGAGGTTTGTACGAATAGGCACTCAACATATAAAAAGCTAAGTAGTAATAATATCATTTAAAATGGTTAAGATGAAACACTGACACAAGAGAAAAAGAATGTAAAACTTCCCTTCTGTACTTATCTAACGCTGTTTTGCTGAATAAGGAATATATTATTGGAATTAAAGTAAATAATGTCAGAAAGTTGAGAAAGAGACCGCACCATGAATTAGGATTATAAATTCTCCAGTGATATTTTTAGCTTCTCCCCTGTGAACACAAAATACTTATGATTCCTACTTAAACCACATCTCACATTTCTGTGCTGCTGTCACAAAAAGAAAATTACGCTAAATGCTTCAGTTCCAGTTCAGATGAGGTTAAGAGGAACATAATTAGGTAAAGAAATCTTTGTTTTGGGGAACAAAAAATAGAAGGCATTACCATGTCAATAAAAACATCCTGATACTCTATTTCACTGTACAAATGACAATTCTGTCCATTGATTTAATCTCTTCTGATTCACAGTTGTCAATTACCATCTATATATCCACCTTGACAAAATATGGTACATATTAACATTTTCTTTCTTAAGTGCTAGCTGTATTTTGTATTTTAATTGTCACTGCACTAGCTAGCATTGCTTCATGTGCTTGAGTGAAGGCATTAATATTTCAAATCATGAAATGACAGGAGTCTGTTTCTGTCTTTTATAATTGGTACAGTGTTTTTTTCAAACAGTGCTTTTTATGTGAAGCTCTGTTTCCTACAATCTGACAACTTGATCATGGTGATGATGCAATATTAACTTATATTTTGGCAGGATGACATTTCTTGTAACATCCGCACACTGCATTTATTTTGATTTTATTCCTAATCCAAGAAAAGTGCAGTGTTATCTTACTGGAGGAACAAATAAGACATTTTATTGGAAGTATTCTTCCTAAAGATGCTATTTAAGAGATAATACACTAAAATTGCCCACTGCTCCAAGGCATAAGCATTGGGTTTAGGGAGATAGTTTGTAAAAAGGCTAAAATTTGCCTTTAAAAAATAATTATAATTAGTATATTAGCATTATTTAAATGCATACAAAGCAAAATTTACTGATAACTATAATTATAGAAAACATTGAATCCTTTAGCTGAAGTTCACAAGAGGTAAGGTGAGCATGCACTTCAATATTGATGATATTTTCTTTCCTGCAGTTGAATAGGTTTCTTAGCTGGTATTTGTACCAAATTCTCCTATGCTGTAAATTCTGACAATCATATCTGGAGCTCTGATTGCCCTTGATTGCAGATACTTTGAAAACTCCACAGCATAATTGTGACTTTCGCAGTCTACCTTCCTAAAATCAATGCAGAACATCTCCTTGAGTCCTTTTGCTGAGTACCCTCTGAGTATTAGGACTGTAAAGTAAGGCAAAACCCCATACAGTTTAGCTCTCCAGAGAGCTTTTGCCTTAAATGAAGAGTTTATTATAAAAGTTTCACATGCCCCTTACACATAGATACATAGGAAATTGATTTTTCTGTTGTCCTGAGGGTCTTCGTAGCTATCACAAAATTAGCTTGACCAAGACAAATGAGACTCCAAAGTAATTTTGTAGGCTAACAGGCTACAATCCTGACAGCACACAACTTCCATTGGTGCCACCCAAGCCAGGACAATCCTAAAAATTATGCAACTCAACAAGACGAATAGAGGAGACTATAGAAGAGAATGCAATCTCTGCCTTATTAGCTTACAGTTCGGGTAATAACATTGATAATTAATCATGAAGCTCTCTTTAACTACCTGGGCTGACTGTAAAAACAGAGCTATACTTCCCAGCTATAATACCAAACCCTTACCAACTGTGCTCTGTAAATGAGAAAAAAAATAACTCCACTTTTGTCTGATACTTTTATCATTCACAGGTAGAGAACAGGTTTGAATTACTCAGATGCACTCTGAGATTCTCTCAGTATTTCTTGTTAGCTGTTTTGTATCTCTTGTATGATTCCTCCATCATTTTTTTCCATTGTTTTTAAACGCATAGAGAAATAGTTAGCTGAGATGGTATTTAACTTCAAAAAAATCTGTCGGAAACACAGCCAATGCTTAGTTCCTCCAAACAGTCCGTGGTTTGAATGTATCCACTGAAACAGAAAGCGAGGTCCCCCTTGTGCTGCGGCTTCCTTCCAGCCATCTACAACTGCAAATTCCCTAAAAAGAGATGTGAACACTCTAGTCCCACCGAGCGTTACGCTTTCTAATAGCAGGCGCTGACAAAAGAGGCTCCACTTAAAGACTGCAGTGGATTGCACCACCCATCTCTTCACGAACAACTGTTGGAAAATATGTCTCAGACCCTAATAATTGTTCATTAAGCTGTCAGCTACTCCTCCTATGTAGCTATCAATTCTGTCTCTCTGCAGAAGGGAAAAAAGAGGCAATGTTAAAGGTAACTGCAACAGGAAAAAGCAAAGCTGTATTACTGCTGAGCAAATAATTCACTACGAATTATTTACCTAACCCTCTTAACCTCAAATTCTGTTTGTGCAGAATCTGTAAGCAAGTTGTTCGTTTTTTCTCAATCAATTACGTTTGTTGCTCAAAATTAACCAACCACATTCTTGGTTACATTCTGTTTAACTGCAGATCAAACACAGAAAATCTTCTGCAATTATTTTCTGGTTAATGACCTCTATTTGGTCAATGTTAGCTGGTCATCATTGATTAAATAAATCACATGTCATTGTCTGTTTCCCCATTACACACAACCATATTTGATACAAATATTTGCATGTGGAAATTTCAAATCTGTATTTTAATTACATTTGTGTCAGTGTTTTCTCATTAGCAAGAGAGCTAATGGAAAATCAGTGCAGAAGAGGTTCGAGCATGGCTGGAGCAAATCTCATTTTAAATGTGGAGCAAAGCTAGGAGTATACTTCCACCTTCTATATTAGCCTGGCTGAATGTTTTAAAAATATAATACCAAAAAAATCAGCAAGCACCTATAAATTTGATGCGCAATATATTTTAGTCACAGAGCAGCAAATGTCTTCATGTCTTAAGCCTTTATGAAGAAAGCAAAAATAATGAACTTCATGCATGCGTGGAGGAAGTTAAGAAATCTGACTATGATGAAAAAAATCTCATCGGAGGGGATTCCTTGCCTAAAGAACATGTACAACCACACTCCATTTACTCTACAAGAACTCAATCTTAAGAAACTTTTTCTGGTTTAGAGTACAAAGTGTTGGATGTAGTTCAAACCTGTGAAACCAGTGCATTAACAGAATCATAGGATCATAGACTGGTTCAAATTGGATCAAGCCTTAAAGATCATCTAGTTCCAGCCCCCCTGCCATGGGCAGGAACACTTCCCACTAGACCAGGTTGCCCAAAACCCCTTCCAGCCTGGTCTTGAACAACTCCAGGGATGGGGCAGCCACAACTCTGGGCAACCTGTTCCACCAGACTACAGGCTGGAATCCAAGAGAGAAAGTTCTTCCACTAGCAGCCAGCAGAAACCAGGGAGATCTTAAAAGAAATTAAGAAATATGAAATCAAGACACAAGGCAACAATGGGAAAGTTGTAATACAGATAGACAGCAGAATGCTGCAGGGCTTTGCTGAGGTAAGCACTAGCAGCCAAAGGAGCTGGTGAGGTACTACATGCAGGAACATATCCAGGTGGGCTTGAATAAGCAGAAAGCCAAAACCAAGAGAATGGTGACTCTGCATTGCTTTCTAAGCTGGTTCATTCAGAAGGGGAAGTTATCTGATTTCACACAAAAAATGTACACTCAAAATTATTGCCATCCTGTTAGGGGACTTGTCTACTTCATAGTGTACATTATTTATTAGGAATGATTTGTCTCTCTTCAGTAATTATTAAAAACCCAACATTTACTACCAGAGGCAATACATTTGTCATATTTATATTTATTCATACTTTACAGGGAAAATGTAATATCTTGCATAGCATTTTGGGCTTTATTGGCAATGGTTATCACTCAGCTATTGACATTTACAAAGTATCTAAAAAGGACAAGTCAAATCAAAGATTTAACCTGTGACTCCCTTTAAAAAAATAAATCAATCAAAAAACCACCACCACAGTTAGGCTCTATCATAGATGAACTTCTGTGGAATATCAAATGCAAAATATTTATGTCTGACTCACAAGACAGAATTTTCGTGGAAATCAAACTGTTGGCATGAATATGCCAATGTGAAGAGGAGCCACTTGTCTCGTTATTTTGCAATATTGCACACAGATCTGAGCCACCTTACTTGAAAGGTTTGCAAAATTTATTACCTATAGATACTAGAAAGGTTGGAGGTGCTTGAGGTGTTGAATCGCAGCGTGAAAAGACTTTTATGGAGAAATCATTCTGGGTGACATGGAGTGACTTCATCTCACCCAGGCATTGAATTTTTCATTCTGCTGAGAACTGACCATCAAGCCAGGCTAACTGAAACAGTCAAAATATTAGCAGAGCTGAACATCACACCAGATCTGCTGATGCCTCCCACAGGTCAGCTCAAAACAAAGGCAAGTTGTGCCACCACAAGCATTTATTCTAAAGCTCCAGCCAAGCCACATACAATTTCCTGTAGATGATTCTATGAAATATGCTTTTTTATTTCCTTAGAACTTCATTACACTTGACACATTCTAGCTGATTGTCTTGCACAGAACATAAACAGACCTTTCTGCAACAGAAGAAGGAAACTCAAAGAAAAGCAAAGCATGTGGAAAGGTGGTGTATTTCACACAGCAAAGCATCTGAGTAGCTGAAAGTTGTCCATCGTGCTGAAGAACAGGTATAACGTAGACAAGGTAGATGCTGTCATTAGTTCCTTTCAGTGAAGTGCTGCTTCTGCCTCTATTTTTTGCCCTCCTTCATCTCTCCCACAGAGGGTTTATGCAATGATTAGTCAGCATTACAACTCAACCTGTCTGATGGTTAGTGGGAATAAGCATACTGTGTGAGTGCTGTGAAGCTTGGATTTACAGAGCTTGGTGAGTCAGCTGGCCCTCAGCTGGAGTCGCTGTTGGTTTAACATTATTTAGATGTATGCTTAGCAGCTTCTCCTAATGTTTCTCATAATGTATGTTTTAGCAGTTTCTCATCTGTTTCTCATAATATGAACTAATGTGTCTGACTAAACTAATAAGGGGAATGTGGAGGATGCTGAACACAATCTGCCAGCCCCCGCTCTCCTCCCACACGTCACCATCCTTTCATTCAGCTTCCTTTTAAGTGGGGAAAAGAAAGAGATATGAGAATATTAAAAAAGCAATTAAGGAAATAATCAAAGAAATGAAAACATTCAAATGAATGAGTGCGGTCCTTACATCAGTCCAATACCTGGTTATATATGTGCTTAGACTCACCATCTTATGAAGCTGCTGTATTTAGTGATATCCATCCACTACATCTTTCACTTACAGTGTGTTTTCCCTGTCTCATATGCTGAAATCAAAAGTCTGTAGGGAGCACAGCTGGCACCAGGAGACTCTGCATGGCTATAGAGATTTCTTCAAGCAGCTCTAATCATACAAGTGGTCTGCAGATTGCAAATCCTTTGGTTCATGTATTTCTCCCCTCTCTGCCTGTCAAACACCATGCACATCTACTTTCCCATATCAGTAAGCCACTACTTGGAAAGAAAAGGCTAAACATTGGATTACGATACCTTCCTTTTGATTTCATATTTTCTACTCAGATGTGTATCAGTGCTGGAGGCTTCAAAACAAAACTTCATTTTTTTCTTAAAGAGATATGGTCTGAGAACAACAATTTTTACACCACCATGCTTAAGCATTCTGGATTCAGTTGCTTGTGTTACCCATTCTTTCAGCTTGTAAGGTGGTCAAATGGTATGCGGTGTGAAGTTGTTCAGTTGTGCAATTTTACTTAGTTTTCAGATACCCCCTGCACTGGCTGACCAACTGATGGGCTGAGCCAGATTGCTGAAATCCAAATGTGATTGAACACGGTGAGTCTGAAATAACCTCCAGCTCTGTAGAGTTCACATTCTACTTAAGACTGAAAAGAAAGGAGGAAAGTCAAAATGAGAGACAAGGAAAAGTGACACAGAAATAACTGGGAGGAGGTAAAATAAAATAGGGATGCTGTACGGAGATAAAGACCAAAGAAAGGCAAGAAGAAAAGTCTTAACAGGAATAAACATAATGATACATACACTCCGATCAGTTAAGCCTTTTGGTGGGTCACCTACACCTAATGTATAACAGGAACATCTCTTTAACTAACAAAAGAAAAAAAAAGTGTCAATGTTTTCCATTTAGAAATTGAATCACTCCTGGGTTACATTTAAAAAGAGGAAAAAAAATTAGTGAACGTGCCCCACACAGAAACCTGCTTCAAACAGCAGCATGAGCTGCTGACAAAGCTAATTGTTTATACAGAGCTCTTCCAGCAGCGATCTCACGTGTTTATGGAAAGGCTTCCATGCACTTCAGGGGACTTTGGATCAAGACCTCCCAAATTTTCAAAAAAGACCAAGTGCCTTTCCTATGCAAACTCCATCAAATGGTCAGATGTAGACATGCCTAACCTTACTTGCTATATGACAACTATCATCTTATTTATGTGGATTAAGACTCATTTATGTCATAAGGTAGTGTGCGACAGGTTTGTCCAGAAGTTGCTGCTGTAGCCACAGGACCCTCAACATCAATTTACTGAGTACTTGCTCAGAGCCCCATGGTCTGGAATGCATCTCCAGTGGCATGATCTGTACCCAGGCTAGTTTAGAGTTATGTCAGCCATGGTCAAGAGCTGCAGTCATCTGTCTGGTCAAGACAAAGCCACAGAGGACCTGGAAACCAGGGGTATGACCAGGCAGAGGGATGATTAGGGATGGAGTTTCCTCACTCTCAAATTGCTGCTCTAAACACCAAACCAGTCCTCCCTGAGTGGGTGAGGGTTTTAGGACTTTCTACAGTCACGTTTGTTGTTCACAGTTGGGTAAAGAAAAGACTATTAAGTTATTATACATTTATTAGTAAACATAAAATTTCTATCAATAGTGGTTTGGGTTTTTTTTTTATGAGCATTTCTTGGTCTCTACATTGTTTTTTATCAGCTGTGGGTTTTATTACTCTGGTTCTGCTGATTAACTTTGATCAGATTTGCAGGACATATGGTTTATTTCCTGACGGGTTCATAGTAGTGGTTTGGATATTTAAAACTAGGCAGTCATGCACTATTCTGAAATATTTCCTTTGTTCTAAACAGAATTGAAGTGTAGAAATTCAGTGCAAGAGGCTGGTTTGCAGTAATTTCAGCTGGAAACAGAAGTACCTTAAATCTCATCAGAAAGCATGCTCTTATATTATTTCCATGTCAGTTTTGCAGACTTGAGGATTGGATAAGCTTTGGATAAGCTTATCTGAATCAAACCAGAGCTCTCAACTTTTGAAGGCTGCCCATCACTAATTCAGGACAGATTTGTTTTTCAATGACCCAAAATTTCAAGCAACACCAACAGCAGTTTGACCGGGCAAAGGCAGTGATAGAAACTAGTATTGACTTATTTTTTTCACCTGTCAGAGAAGGTGCCAGTGATACTGTTGGAAGCATTCGTGTTAAAGGCACACCTGAAAGGTAATATGGTGATCCATAAAACTAAATTCTGATTTATTTCTATAGCATTAGTATTATCATCAAGGAGAGTTTTTTTAAATGACCTGCTGGGGAAATGGCTACTGTAAGGCTAAAAATTATTTTCTAGCAGATAAATTATTATGCAGGATTAGAATCTAGCAAAATAAATATGAAGATGAGTCTCATCCATTGAAGCAATCAAGTCCTAAATATCCTAAAGACTGACAGGCTTAATAAAAAGTCATGAACACCAACTATAAAAACTAGATCAAAAGAACAGAATGGTAGGAAAAATACAGGTTTTCTCTGCCTGCCTTGGTTCACCCCTACCATTATCAGCAAAGTCACCTCAGTTTCTGGAGTGTGAGAAATACACAGCCAATGATTTATGTTTGCAAAGGTGAGTTTGTCTTTGCATCAGCATGCTATAGCCTTCACAGTCAGTATCATGCAAGAATTTCTATCTCTGTTCCTGTAGAACTCAAAATACATCAATGCTTGTGGGACCAAGCTGGAGCTCTCAAGGATTATTGGGTCTGAGAGACAGGGAAAGTACAGGGAAGAAAGTCAATGTGATCATTCTTTGGAATGCATATGCCAAAAAAGATGTCTCACTGGATTACATACAGCCAACAACTGAATTCTTGTTGGGTAAGATATGAAAAGGCACTAGGGTTTGTGATGGGGTGATTTCACTTCTAAAGGGCTTGTTCTTCTGTTACAATAGGACTGAAAATCATCCCCTGGGAAAGGTAAAAATGACTTCCTCACTTTATATAACATAGATTTCATAGCTAAGTAATCATCTGATTCTCCTATAGTGGTAGTAATATACAATGGACCCACGAAGTATTGTGATGTTGTGGTGATATTTAAAGAAATTTCTACTTTGTTAAAGGAAACATCTTGACTTTTCAAAACAGACTTTCTGTTTTCAGAATTACTTTCTACTGAGATGTTTTAAATATCCACAGCTCAACACCATTTGAATTAAAACCAAGTTCTGAAATGATGGTCTTCTGGTGGAAGGAATTTATTTTTTCTTCTGTGAAAGGGAAAATCCTTAATCAACACAAGCCACCAAGCAGCTGCTGTTGCTCTGCTGATCTTATCTTACTTCAAGAGGTCAAAAAAAACCCAAACCCAAAACAAAACCAAACCCATCTGCAGTCCTGCTTCCTTCTTACACCAAAGAGTGAGCTGTGAAAGATCATAATGATGAATTTCCTGACCTGATACTTATCCCGCCTCTGTCACTGATCTCCATGCGGTACCCCAGCACTTGACCTTGCACTTGGAAGGGCTGGAGTCCTGCAGCAAGAAGTCTGTCAAGGCCTGTAGTAAGTGACAATTTGGTGCCTATTCTGTATTAGCTCCCCTTGTAGACAAATAGACCTTGTGTGGGCAATTATGTTTGCAGTCTTGCGTAATACAGTTTTCCTTGTAATTGTCAGGTTATTAGCACAGTGTTTTAATTTTGCTTTCTCCCAATTATTTGCATGTTTCTTAATTGGAAGTCATTAGCATATGTAAATACTCCATTTCCATGGCATTTTGCAGCATGAGCTCATTGTGTTGCATTAATTTGTTAGCTAAATAACCCTAAATATTAAAGAAAAATCAGTGTGTACATACAGTGTATGAATATATAACTAAATACAGCAAAATTGTATACAATATCTTTTGTGCATTGTTTAAAATGAGTTAAACGAAGCCTGTCTACCTTCAATAGTCTCTAAATATACTTACTTTATAACATAATTGATTATAGGAATCCTGTTCATTCATACAAAGAATAATATCTAAATTGCCTGCTTTTTGACAGAATTAAATTACTTTCATATTGTAACATAAATTATTGTTTGGCAGCTGAAGAAGATACTTAACAAGTCAACATTTGGCAAAGGTTAGCACCGTTACCACAGATGCCTTCCATTCAGAATTGACTGAAAAGCTACTGTAAAAAATATGAATATTTAAAGGATATCAGACTTTCTAAAGGAATCCACAACAGAAGAGTTTAGGCAATATCTCTTAGAGCTGATAGGTGAGTTTTACATCCTTTTCAAAGAATGAGTGATTCATTTTGACAATTCAGAGTAAAGAAAAACACAGCTATAAACAGCCAGGGTTTTTTAGTTAGGCTTGGTCATCATTATCACTACATCCACCAGACTTTCTGCTTGCAGGGCAACTTCGCATTGACAGGCTGTTGTTTAGTGATCCGGAGAAGTCTGCACTCAGAAGTGCCTGACCTTGGCACGAGAAACCAGAATGCAGCACTGGGCTGATCTGCAGAATGGGCATGTAAATATTAACTGAGATGCTTGAGAAATCCATTGGCTGATCTTTGTATAAGGAAGCACGTTAAGATCTATAGTTGAAGAGTGTTTTGTAAATGCAAGGTATTAAGACTTATACCGGCAAATCACGTCTCCTGAATGTCAAATATTCCAGTAGATCCAGGGGAATGTGGTAGCATTCTTACTTAAATAAAATACTTTTCCATGAGATTCAACAAAAATACAAGAAAATTTACTCTGTTACTATTTATCAATTTGCCTTTGTGAAAAATACCACTTTCTGTAGGGGATTTCCTCTGATCCTACCCTCAGAGACTGCTTCGCTGTGAACAGTATCAGTGATCTAGTGGTAGTCTGTAATTTGTGTGCTCTGATGAAAGTTAACGCCTCTTCACTGAGGTTTTCACCCATCTAAATTTGTTTAACTAGAATATCTTCTGACAATATCTTCTTTTTTCTTTTTTTTTTTGTAAAGCAGTGGTGGCATGATTGTATTTACAGCTCACCCAGCTTTCCACATACTTTTTGAGGACAGCAATACAAGCTGTTGGGTCTTGCCACACGTATCTCTAATGTGCTGGGAAATGTTCCCCACTGCTTTAATAGACGATAACTTTTTTTCATGCTATGCTTGCTGTAGGAAGTATTCCTATGCCATAACTGTTTAAAGAGCAACGGTATTTAAAAGGTCTAGCTCATAAAACTTCTGCATATATTTTGCATTAACCTTTAAAGATTTCCCCCTACCCCTCCTCAGTCATTCATCCTTCCTGTATTTGCCATGCAGCCCAGTGGTGCGTCAGATCTAGTCAGACAAAAGCATTGCCCGATCCTCCTAATAGATTTTAAGAAAAACAAAGCAATTCAAAAGGGAAAGAAAAAAGTATTTCTGGATGATTTCCTAAAAAAACTATCCAGCATCAGAATGATGTTGGTTTGTGCCAGAAAGTTCACAAAAAAACGTTTTGCAATATATAGCATAGGAACTGTGCCATACCATGATATTCCACGGTATCAGAACCAACTTTCCAGCTATAAGACATGGAGAAGAACATTTATTTATGTATAGACAGGTAAATAGCACATTGTTCTACTGATTCTTGAGAAATGCAATTAATAATTTCCACTTCTTTTTTTTTTTAATTTTTTTTTGCTAATTCACTGGGCTATATTTTAGGTTTTATGATTATTAAAATATGCATTTCCTTTTCATGCATTCAAATGTTTTAATTTAAAGAAGATCAAATTTTCAAAGCTTCTTCAAAACTTTTTATTCTTGGCCTTCTCTCTTCTGTAGCCCCCCTTTCTAACCTAACCAGTAAGAAGACTTGACTACCAGTTCTGTAGTCCTCTGCTGATTAATTACTGCTTTATTTCTCTGTGCCAAATCATGTCTCTAATCATGCACTTCAGCCCCTTTGGCTGTCTCCCCAGACTTTCAACCTGAACACCCCAACACTATTGCAAACAGACCATATTAAAATTAAATTTTTATCTTGCTTCACCAAAGCCTAGCCTACCATTTCCCTTTTCTCCTATTTCAAATGCATTTATGATTTTTCTGCTCATCCTCTTCATAAATAGTTTTATGCTTATACTTTTTCTTTTATCCTTAGTTTCATGCCTCGCTTCTTCTATCTAGTATCTCAAAAATCTCTTTTCCTCTCTCTTTGTCTTGATTTAGAGTTGGGGTCTTTGTCCAGAATTCTCATTAATCAAGGTAAGAAAACACAGATCACTTTTTCTCTGCCTGTACTCTGCATTCTGCATAAGAAAGGGTTTTCTTAAATTTCTTAAGGTAAGGAAAGGCTTTTTAAGGCATCCTTACCACAGGATAGCTTCTCTGTCTTCCCTCTGCTGGATATCTGGGCCCTGCAATGACCCCTCTATCTCACCAACCTTTCTCATTTCATTTGTCCAGTGAAACCCACTCCATCACTCCTTCACATAACTTCTTGCCTTTTCATTTTTACCGTGTCCCAACAGCATCCATTCCTGCACAGGCTGAATAGCCTTGCTTCTCTCTTTTCACACCTGTACTTAAAGTGTTCCAAAGCAGGGACACACACATTCTTAACTCAACTTTCACTTTTTAATTTAATTATAAAGGTTTTGGAAAGGGTTGACATAGTGTATGTCTTTAAAAGTATTTAAGACCTTTCTATTGCTTGACAAGCAATTATTTATTACTTATCTTTCATATTGGAAGTGTATAAACAGCATAGTGTAATTTAAACTGATTGATATAGAATAGTATATACACCAGTAATATTTTAAAATTTAAAATTAGAAGACAAATACAGCTTTTTATTATCATCTAGATAGCCACATAAAAGTAAACAAAGTATGACCTAGCTGTTCTATAGCAAAGACAAAGGTTAATTTTTAGTTGATATCAACATCAGCTTTCACTTAAACAATACACTTCAAAATCTATAGAGCTCTCTTCCCTTCATTTCTAAAGGAAGTTTTTATTCCTAGATATAGTTGCATTTTGAACACGATTTTTCTTGCATCTGCTAACCATCTTTTCCTTGATCGTTGCGAAAGTGTGACCTTGATCAAAATGTGGAGATTGTGCAACTGGTGCAAGAATGTATAGCTTGAACAGTTAATATTATATTCATCTCTGTAAAAAATCCCAAATCTTTCACACAAATGAGGTTGCATAAGCCAAGAAATACATATCCCACTACTTTCACTTTTATGATTTTGGAAACCATTAAATAGAAAAAAAAAAAAAGAAAAAAAAAGGAAAAAAGAACATTTGAAAGGCAGCCAAATAGTCAAGAAAAGAGGACTCTGTGTCTTTAAGCTGGGGAGAAAAATAAAACCCAATCATTCCAAATGTATTGCTTTAGTCATCTGGTTTCATTCTATTAATGACCTTTAACATCTGCAAAAATATTGTGAGAAGCTAATTTTGTTTGTACTGAGGTGGTGCAGAACAGTTTCTGGCTGTCAGTCTAGGATGTGCTATAAAATAAAATTGTCTTTCTGGGAGTCTGACAAAAACCTACTGTACAGATTCAGTTTATTTACAACAGCATGAAATGAAAAGAAAACAGAATTTTACAACACGCCAACATTGAAAAAATGAATAGTACTTACACATTTATATATATTTTAGTAATAAGTTTTCAAGATAGCCACTGAGATTAAGGGATCTATTTCGTGTTTTGTGGTATTCCACAAAAATTTTAACCAGGGCAAAATATTTCTCTGCAAATGTTCTTCTCTAGAATCATAATAACCCATTACCCTGATTTTAAACAGAACCCTCCTTAAAAACCAGTGAGTTAGCTCAGGCACAATAGGCCTTTAATTAAACAGAAAGCCTTGCAGAACAAAACCGTCTGTCTCCTGTCTCTGTACCATGGTCATTAAAAAAGTACAGCCCGGTAGAAGGGGAATGGTACAAAGCTGTTCCAGCAGATGGGGAGCATTTACCTCCTCTACTTCCCTCCAGTCCATATAAGCTTCAGGGAGAGGACAGAAGAGGTGTTGTTGAAGAAAAGTCAAAAATATCTTCATATCACAGGGAGCAAATTGCAGCAGGTACCACTGCAGAGGGAGGGCTGTAGCTTTGTTGATGCCTGGCTCCCGTAATCAAACATGCAGTGAGGACTGGGGGCTCCCAGGCATGCTCAGCTCCTGGCCCCATGGGGTCTGCTAAAGGAGAATTCTTGAGTGCAGAAAACTACATTTTAGCTGGCCGGGTATGTGAAATGCAAACTCAGCCCAGAGAGAAATTCCTTCTATCCAGCGAAAAAAAGGTAAAACTTGAGTTGGTGACTTCAAGGTTAAAAGTGTTGTATGCCATTAGCAGTCTCTAAGTCTACCCCACATCAAGCATTGCTTCTAAGCTATGATAAAAATGCTATTTCTATTTGTAAGGGGAAGGAGGTTCATTAAGAAAGACACTTAGATGACTAAAGCATCTTTTTTCTTATGTTTAAAGATGACCATAAAGTGACATCTTGATCCACTCATTTCTGTAGGGTTGACTACAGTCTGAGGACATCTATGAACAGTATATATCCCATTTGTCTCTAGACCAAGTCAGTTTTATTCATATTTCCCTAAGTTATAAAGACATAAATAATACATTTTCTTCTGGATTCAGAAGAATATTCAGAATATTAAATGCTAATAAATACAAACAGACATCAAAAATTGCATTCCTTGGTGAATTGTGATGACTTAGAGTGTGGTACAACCAAAAACAGCGCTACAGACTCATAGAATTGCCTAAATTGGAAGGAGTATTTAAGATTGTCAAATCCAGCTATGCAAGGTTTCTGTTTATTAACTAAATTATATTCCTCAGCTGAAATCCACACAAAATACGAAGGTAAGAATAAGTTTTGTGTTTCTTGCTGCATAATCTGGGGACTCATGCTTAGGACTGTGGAAATTCTTCCTCTACGCATGACTCTGGTGAAATTTATACTGGAATTCTGAGTAGAGCTGTGCTGTCCATAAATTTTAAAAAACACTGAAAAACTTGGTGAGGAAGCAGAAAGTAACTATATAAGTTATTTTGTGCCTAGAGAAATTGTCTTGTGGTCAGTGTTTTCAAAAATGTGATTTTAAAAAATAGTAATAATGTTGCAGTGGCCTAATTATGGTATGTTCTGTGTTGTCTGAGGAAGGAAGTGGTAATCGTGAACTTCCTAATACAGAGATAAAGGATTAGCAAGAGTTAACGGTTAAAATTGCCTGACAAAGAAATTTATATTAGAAATTTTGTCAAAATGTGCTGTATATAGATGCCTGGAACAGGAGAAATGGTAACTTCTCCAGTTTTTATGTCATCTACTCATTTTCAAAGAGTGAAATTTTTTAGATATTCCTGTAAATAACTTCACCAAAAACATTCATATATGAATTATCTCTCTGACTATATTCCACAGTTTCATATGGTCTGTATATGATACTGTTCTTTGCTGGGTGGGGGGTGGAATAAGTTTCGTGCCTTGTTTACTTTGTAAAGTGTAAAGGGCAGCTTCTATGCAATACTAGTTATGCAATACTAGTTGAGGCATCTTATTTTTGACCTTCTGAGATCAAAATGTCACTACTCTTTGGTGTAGCAAAATACTTTGACACATTTACACTTTGAATAAAAATGGAAGACAACCCCCTTGTCTAGTAATTAGAGAAGCAGATGCTTTCAATATCCTTGTGTTAGCCTGGCATCTTTTTTCTAGGATATTGAAAATAGCGGTTCCTCTAATTAGTACACAGAGCTGATTATGTAAATTGCATGCATCTCATCTTGTTCAAAACAAGTTGTATGGACACATATAATCAACAACTGCAGGGAAAATCATGCTGATCCAAAAGACTGGATGCCTAGCATGTAGAATCTAACACATACTTTTGCATAGCCAAAGCAACAAAAGCACAAAACACTGCCTTACCTAAAAATGTTTAAAAATTATCAGAAATTAAAGACAGAAGCATGAAGTTAAATAAAGCAAACACAAATGGTCCTGATGTTGTCTGAGCACTGTACTGAAATGATGTATGATAAACATTAAGATTGGAAATTTATGGACAAAATTGTTATATCAGAAAGTAAGCATAATTAGTAGGCAAAATAAAGAGTGGCATATTCTGTTCATTGCCTTCTTTGGGAATCCTTGATTTGTCAATAACACTTGGGGAACGGGTAAAGTCTAGTAAGAAATTAAGTCTAGCATCCTTCTCATAGATATTAAATTCCACTCATCTTCAGGCCTCTAACACACTGTTTTACACAGTGAGCCTGTCTATACTGAGCTACAGGGAAAATTCAGATGGCATCAGCACCACTCTTGGTGTCTTCTGTCCTAAAGAACCTCTACAACTTGGAACTGGGTACTCAGGTTTTTTTCTGGCAAATATTTAGCATAAGTCTGACTTAACCAGCAATGAAATGTTGGCAACATGCATAAATTTGTCAATAAAAAGCATGGTAATCATGATGTATTTAAATAACCTCATGTTGGTACGGATATTGTGAGGTACAAGATCAGTTAGCAAGAACCAGTGCTATTCTGATTATATTTTCAAGAAGTAAGAATTAAAAAGTTAAAAACTGTGAATCAGAAGCAGATGTTTTCTTTACTTTATTGGTTATTGTTTTCTACCCATTTTTCATTTCTTGTTCTGACTTTGCATTCAGGACTCTAACATCAATAAAGCAGACAAGCCTTGAATGTATTTCTTTTTTCCATAAACCATCTGAAATCCTGTCAATCAAAGGATTTTTCTTCAAAAATTCTTTGCTGTTGAAGGGAATGGGGAGAAGGAATGTTATTAAAATAAAAGACTGAATTACTAGGCTGTATTACGAATGCTTGTTCCCTTGTTCCTTCTTTCATATAATATTTAACCTTGCCTGAAATACTATTAATGGTAATTGTATGTCATGGAACTAAACAAGTCAAATACTCTGTAATTAAAATTTCAACCTGATTTGATTATTTAGTGTTGGTCTTGGTGACACTTTTGAATCCTATTTATTCCTTCAAAATCAGTAAAACAAACCACTATAAATACAAAACAGAAATCTCATTTGTTTTCTCTATGTTTCAAAGCTTGGTCTTTGCTCTTTCCATCTTGTTTTAGCACAGCAGATGTTCTTCTGTTTATGTAACTTTTATGGCCACCAAATATTATTTTTTTTTCTGAAATTGTTTTCCAGTTGAAAACTATGTTTTTTGTTGTATGGTGCTCTAGTCCAGTATGGTTTTTTGAATTGCATTATGTTATCTGAGCAATTAGGAAGAAATTCTTTTATAGTTTCTGCCAGTCTGCCAAATATGTTATTACTTTGCACATTTTCTCAGTGGTTATCTTCAGTAGTTTCCTTTTTGAAGATTCCTTCACCGACTTCTTGATCGAGCTCCCAGGACTTCAAAAAAACAGGTTAATGAGTCAGTCTGTAGGCTGAGGAAGACAGTACAACTATCCATTCTTCATGTAACCTTGCTGGTGGTTTTGGCAGCTCAGATCTATCCAGTTTCAGGCAATCATACCGAAACACTATATGATGGGAGAGAACCAGCTACAAAAGATTGCCCAGAGACAAAGGTTGGTGGGGTTGTCTTTTGAGTCATTTCCTTTGTTTTGGAGGGAACACACGTACAGTAGCCTGTTTAATGCACAGATGCTGGGTGTGTGCCTATCAAAAAGCAAAGCTGGTGGTTGCTTCAAGCTTTCTTGCTTCTCTAAGTTCTAAATGAAAATCATTCTTTACATAAATTATGCATCACCTGCTTCAGTCATATTAGATATTAGGACAAATATACAAAAAAGGATGAGGAAAGACATTATAAATAAAACTAAAAAAACCCAGATGGGATCAAATATCACATCATCTGAATGCTCAAGGAAGAAAATCTTTTGAAAAGACATTTTTTCTGTCCTCAAAATAGTGATCAAAACTCATGCTCATAGCCATCGATGCAACTTCATTGGATAAGCCAATTATGCATTGCATTTCCTGTATTTTCTCTACTAGTTTTGCAATTGATCACATTTATAGTAAGGAGGTAGGCTGAATGATGAGGTAGAAATCTGAACTATGATTCCTTTGGGTCCTGTCTTCTCATCTTTCTAGGCATATGTCCAGAGAGGTGGCATGAAATGTATAAACATCTATTATCAATCAAAAATGCTTGCTATATGGCCCATAATGTTTCTGTCCTTAAGGCTGTCACTTAATATCAAGCCAAGATTTGTGACTGTTCAACCAGGCCCCTCTGTAGTTTCTCCCTTTGTACCAGTCATCTCCACTCATTGCCCTGGGAAGACTCCACAGTGGCAACAGTTGTGGAGCCAGTGACTGCCAGCCTGGCTCAGCATGGGGTCCCTGAACAGGGGACTCCCTCTTGGGTGTTGGTTGTGGAGAACATGACTGACCCTCTCACTCGGTCTGAGGAGTCACCGTCACAATGAACCATCCCAAAACACACTCCTTCCACACAATGTAAAGAGGAAATCCTCCAGAATACCTAGCTTTCATTTCACTTATATGGGAGAAAAAGAGATAAATTCTTCTTTACTCTCAGCAAAAATGCAGGATGGTTCAGGGAACTGACCAGGAAAAGCAGACTAGTTTAAAGAAAAAAAAAAAATATATATAAGAAAGCTTACTAGTTTCTTGTATGAAAAGGAAAACATAAGCTTTTTCAGAGGGTTGAAAAGAGCAAAAGAGAAGTGCACATTAGAGTTAAATAAACTTACCTGAGTTCTGTGCTGGCACTTCAGCTCCCTTGTTTAGAGACACCTTTTTTACTAAAGCTGCAGTCTGTAGCATGGGTAAAGCAACAGCTCCTGGTATACATGGAGGAGGAAATGGAGGACAGTAGATCCTTACCCATCTTTAATATGGATTAAAAGGATACTTAGTGATCATTTGCATGTCTACCCCTTTATTAGTCCAGGAATTACAGTTTTATACATGACCCTGGAAAAAAAAAAATCAACTTATTTTCCCCTTTTTGTTGTATAGTCCGTTTATACCCTCCTTGGAGTCACTGGGGGTGGGTCCCTGACAAAGAATACAGGATGAAAGGTACCTGTAAATCTATCTAGATGGCTTTGGCAAATGCTCACTGGAGCAATATTCCCACCCACCCATGCCTAAGTTGTCAGCTTTAAGAAGAGGAAGCAACTTTTCCAGACTCAGATGGAATCTCCAGACTAAAAAGATCCAAGTGCCTCAGCCTTTCCTTGTAAGAGAGGTGTTCTAGTTCCCTCATCATCTTTGTAGGCTTCTACTGTACCCTCTCCAGCAGTTCGCTGTCCTTCTTGAAGTGGGGAGCCCAGAACTGGACTCCAAATGGGGCCTCACCACGGCAGAGGGGCAGGATACCCTCCCTCGACCTGTTGGCCACACTCTCCTTGATGCACCTCGGGATGCCATTGGCCTTCTTGGCCTCAAGAGCATATTGCTCCTAAGATCCCTGGGGAAATTTTGCTAAAGTAAAATGTCCTTGTGTGTCCCTTATTGTCTTCTGCTTTCTTCCTGAGGCACAATAAAAGTCCCAGCTTTTGGTTTTAAGCTTTAGTCTTAAACTTGTCATAGGGT
Source organism: Jacana jacana (assembly GCA_013400555.1). Lineage (NCBI taxonomy): Eukaryota > Metazoa > Chordata > Aves > Charadriiformes > Jacanidae > Jacana > Jacana jacana. Next base: position 122,352 of record VZTM01035515.1, read on the forward strand.
GGCTGAAAAATAGTTTGTAACCATTCCTATGGATCTTTTTCAGCTACATATTTACTGCACATCACATGATACAGAATCTACATCCAATATCCCCTATGGTTTCTCTAAAGCCTACAGACTACACAATCCTGATTTCTTGAGAAAGCACAAGAGAGCGAGCAGTGTGGTATGACCTTTTAGGGGGAAAAAAGTAGCACTTTAATGTGCAGATAAGCAGCCTGCTTTTTCAGTAGCATTTTAGATATATTCATGGTTGTATAACGAAAATCATTGCTTTCAGTCTGGTGCAGAAAGTATTTTCAGGAAGGTGCCATAAGAACTGGAGAGTTCATCCTTTTTCTTTCTGGGCAGTCACCCAATTATTCAGGCCAAAAGAAAAGAACTTGCTATACTTACAAGCAAACCTCTCTGGGAAAACTAATGTTTAGATGTCAGTTGCAATGGGTTTTCCACCTTTGTCCAAAGCAGTTTGTATGGAGTAGAGACAATCAAGATAGGTGGAAAAATAAAATGCACCAGCTCCACAACACCAATTATTTTTATACTAAAAACTTGGAGCAAAGTGAAAAAACCACTATTAAAACCTGATACAAAACTTCAGTTTTCTCCCCTTTTTCAACTGCTGAAAGGGAGAGGTGGGAAGGACATGAAAATTTTCCTCAACAGTCTAACAGCTGAGCCTGCCCACACAACCTCTGTAACCTTTCTCAGATAAGTCCTTTCTTCCAGTGCCACCTCTACCCTGTGGGGACTATCAACAAAAATTCACCTTGCTCAGTACAAGCCTCATACATTTTCAGCTGCAATGCCTTTAAAACACCAGAGAAGCACATGGAGAGATTTCATTTGTAGCTATGTGATCTTGTGTGACTTCCTGTGATCCTTCATAGGATTAGAGGTGGTGGGCCATGATGCACGATGGTGATTCTGCCCATCCAGACTAAGAAATTGTGACCATAGTTAAAACCTCCAAATAACCCACTGTCATAATGTATTTACTAACAGAGATGGACTAGAAACTCACAAGGGCAAATTTATAACAAATACTGAGATTTATCAAAGAATTCATTGAGTCCCTTCACTGTCACGTTATCCAAAAGGCACCAAAAAAATAACCAGGACTTGTGATTAGTCAGAGCATCTGCCATGGCAGCTGGAGCAGCACACAAAATGGAAGACTGAAAGCATCCTCCTGCTGAATGGCACTGGGAAAGGGGTAACTAATGGGTTTTAGCTAAAGGGACATGTGAAGACCAAGACAGGATGGGCAGCAAGATTGTTCATATCCTATTGATAATATATTCCCTTGGAAGAATTTGGATGTAGATTATTTTTAATCTGTATCTACTTTGCTTATCAGAATGGTTCAATACAAAACATCTATAAATCAGTGGAAAAACTGCCACAGGCTTCATAGATACTCGGTCCACTTCTGAGGGCCACAAAGCCATAAATCCATGGCAACATTCACATAATAAAAAAAGAGTCACTTGAGTGCACTGGTAATTGCTAGTACTTAGTTCAAAACGAAATGTAGAGGTTGAGCTCAGCAATACTTTGATCGTTTATCCTAAGGATCAAACTCTTGTGAGGTTAGACCTTGCTGTTTCCCAAGAGCTGAGCTCTCTCCTGTTTGAACAGAGTTTGAACATTATGATAATCTTTTCATAAAGCCTCTTCCCAGCCTTCCTACCCATATTTTTTAAAGTAAGTTTCTTCTTGTATCTTTCCCACACTGAAAGGATAAAAAAAAGTCCCCTATTGTAATTTTCAGTTTAGCATGTGTGTATTTCTTGCAACAGGCAACTGAGTATTCAACATTATAACATTGCTGCTTTCTGACTTTTTAACTATGACATTAATTTTAATTGTAATGCTTTGATGATGAATATTTATTATATACAAAGTAGTGCTGCTTCATTAGGAAAGGAAAAGGAGTCATCTTAGAAAAATCTAGTTGTTAATGCACTTTTATGGAAACTTTGTTCAATTCCCAGTAACAAACCGGGGAAAGAAAGGATTTGAACATTTTCTCCTTCTGTGAGTTCTTCAAAGGTAAAGACACCTTTCCTGTCATCAACATGATGAGCATAGCTCTGAGTGACAGAAATGTAGTGGATTTTATAGCCAAGAATATTGGCACCTATGGACTTGAAGCAGCTCCTCAAGGCTTCTGAGGATCTAATTTAGACACGGCGGAAGTTAGGTGTTTAAGCACCTTGATGGATTTAGCCCTTAATCATTGAGATAATGTTTGCCTGGCACAATTCAGTGTCATGCAAGGTTATCCAAATGAGTTCCATGGCAGGTTAGGAACTGGAATCAGAACAGCACCCCTAACGTGGCACTCCTATATCTCCTCCAGGTATGCGTCTACACATAATAGTGTTAATGTAGTAACCCTAGTAACCTGTCCAAAATGATCCTAAACTGTAGATTCAGCCTGGAAGCCATGGAATTCGGGGCAGGGGGGAATAAAAGAAAAAGGTATCCTTGGTTCAGAATCAATTCTCTGTGAATCATAATCAATACTGAAACCACTGTAGGCAGATGCACCCTTCAGGTGAAACACATGAGAAATGCCCTTTTGTAGCATAAGAAAACTTTTTTGTATCCCTGTAGTTTCATCATTTTAAATGGCAGTTGATTGGTGGTTTGCAACGTTAGAAAACAGCTGGACGCAAGAGCAAAGGTACTGGAACAATCATAGAGGTGTTTAAGTGTCTTCAAACTCCAACTCCACACTAATTGTAGAATACCCTGCATGTTAATATGTGGCACTAATTTATTAAGATCTTGGGCCTCTAAAATGGAAGTTGTGTCCATGTCCAGTAGAATTCCTGTGGCTGTACCCTCGGTGGCCTCTAGGAGAACATGAGCTTAAACTCCAAGACAGATGCTAGTATATCCCAGCATTGCCTTTCTTGCACCACCTTGCCCTTCTCAAAGGTTACATCTTGGTTTTGTTGATGTTCCCCTACAGTGTATGTCAGAGTAAGGCCAACAGTGGTTTTTCCAATTCTGAAATTAATGGATTTCTTCCTATATTCAGGATTATATGTTTTCACAGCTGTAATTCCATTGTCCAGTATGTGATTTATAAGGTTTTTCCAACCACAGAATTTTGCCAGGTAGGCACTAGATGAAGATGGACATCGTCTAAATTTTAGTTATAGTATAGTTCTTCCCTACGTTCTCTAGTTTTTCATACTCTGAAAACAGGCTGATGGTCTGAGGCTAATGGAATTACTAACTGGCACTTCTATTATGCTACCTCCGAGGCTATCTCAGAATCAATATCAAGTCAACACATACAGCTTAATAACAGAAGTAAAAACCTGCTATTCTATGAGTTTGGAAACTCAACAGTGAAAAAGGGGGGAAGCAAGTTTGCTTCTAATTGCGGTGTTACAAATATGCAAAAACATATTGATTAAGTAGTTAATCTAGTTCATGCACCTCAGAAGCCATGGTGAAACAGTTACAACAGCTGATGGTGGGACTCAATGATCCCAAGGGCCTCTTCGAACCTAAATGATTCTATGATTCTATGATGCTATGAATCAAGTAATTTGCTGTCAAAGGCCTATGTCAGGACACGGAATAAGTCCCAGTCCATCCAGCTGCTATTTCCGTAGTTTAAATTAGGAGACATTTCCCTCAGATAAAAGCCAGCAGTGAGCACAAATTTTTGACATTCAGGACTACAGCTTAACCTGGATTTGAGTTTCCAGTAAATATAACGGGCCAAGAGATTTCACATCCAGCACTCCATTTGACCTATTCAGATGGCAGCCCAAAGTGATGGTTGTAAAGGGAACTGCATGATAGAAATTCACAGTGCTATTCAAATTTCTCATGAATGAATATCTTCTTCACAGTTATGACAGGTGGTGTCGGTAGTCTTGACAGATGCATCAAAGACTTAATGATATAGAAGTTACACCATTGCGGTGTTCTGATGCACTGCCTAATGAGAAATCTCTGTTGGAGCCTGAAACTAAGTGAGTCTTTAACAGGCAAAGCAACAAACAGAGAGCTCGAAAGGCAGATTGAAAGAAACATGTCTGCTCTCCATTTTTTTGCTAATAACAGCTCCAACTTACTAGCAAAACTGCCCTAATAAAGCACTGCACGGGAGTGTCACATCTACACAGATATCCTTGGAAACTGGATGATTTCTCTAGAGTGGTGGCATGGTAAATTTTGGACAGTCCTTGGATATTTCACACTGTGGAGAAGCTCACTCCAGACATTTTCAAATGCCAGTTTGGATCATCCCATTAGAACTGCAATAGTGTGACCAGCAGAAGTAAAGAGGTGATTTGTCCCCATGTACTCAGCACTGGGGAGGCCACACCTTGAGTCATGTGTCCAGTTCTGGGCACCTCAACGCAAGAGAGATCTGGAGGTGCTGGAGTGAGTGCAGAGGAGGGCAACGAAGCCGGTGAAGGGCCTGAGGCATAAATCTTATGAGGAATGATTGAGGGAGCTGGGACTGTTTAGTTTGAGGAAGCAGAGGCTGAGGGGAGACCTCATCACTCTCTACAACTGCTTGAAAGGGCATTGTAGAGAGCTTGGTGCTGGTCTCTTCTCAAGGATAATTAGTGACAGAACAAGAGGGAATGGCTGCAAGCTGCAGCAGAGTAGGTTTAGGCTTGACATTAGGAAAAAAATCTTCACAGAAAGAGTGGTCAGACCCTGGAATGGGCTGCCCAGGGGCGTGGTGGAGTCCCCATCCCTGACTGTGTTTAAGAATTGATTGGATGTGGTACTGAGGGATATGGTGTAGGGGAGAACTTTGTAGAGTAGGGCTGATAGTTGGACTCAATGATCCCAAGGGTCTCTTGCAACCAGAATGATTCTATGATTCTATGAATCCAAAGGATGACTAGCCAAAATGTAAAATAGCAGACCTCTGAGGTGGACTTGTCAATATTAAATCCGTGTGTCACAGGGCTGTAAGGACTCTTTTACTTTCCACAGGGTGATTTACCACCTAGTTCAGTAACGGAGTAGATGGCTGCAAAATGGGCTGTGATCAGTTATATATATATATATATATGCTCATTGTCTACCAGGAACTTGGTCATAACCTCAAGTGGCATTATAGCTCTGACGGTTATGCCTCTGCCCTACCTTGCCTTTAGCATCAACAAGGCCGAGTCATAAATCCAGGTCACCTTATGCTTCCTGCCTTAAAACAAAAAAAAAAAAGTCTGACAGATCCAAAATCAAAGGCTGATCCTAAACATAAAAGCAACAGGGAAAAGAAAAAGAAAACCAGAGGGAAAAAATCTAACAGGCCTATGGGGTTGTTTTAGTTAAACATGTAAGAATATTTCAAAAATAATTTTTTTTAAAGCTTTTAAATTTTGAGGAAAGAAAATGCACAATCTCATCACTGGCAGAGCAGAAGCTGCGAAGGACGTGTCACCTCTACTAGTTAAGAGTGGTCACAATTTTAGGCTAGGGCTAACATTAAAGAAATAAGGTAAGCTTTAGACATAATTGGTACAGGGGCTGATTGACAAGTCAAGATGACATGACAACCATCTTTGTATGAAGCCGCTTCATACTAAGAATTAGGTTACGTAAGAAAGGCTCTGCACTGAAGATGTATTTGCCAACACTGAACTCTGTATCTTCCAGTTCTGTGAACTTTGCATCTGAGACTTGTATAAGAGTAACCCCTAGCAGTTTAATGTAAAATTAACTTTTTTTCTGTGTTATGATTATCTTTCTGGTAACTTTACTTGAATTTACCTTTGACATTCACTTCAACAATATCAAAAATGCAAGATTTCCCCTCTCTCCCACTGACATTGTCTTATAGCCTTTTTCTCACAGGCCCAACAGTGTCCTGACCCCAAGTTCCACCTTTGTCCAGGAAACATTGCAAATCTTTATGCTGGCTAGAGTTAACAGAATGTTTTGAACAAGGATGACTCAACAGAAATTGCCTTATTCATACATATTTTATGCTCTGAAATGGAGAATAACACAACAAAGCAGCTCAGCTGCTATAAAAAGAGTATGAGGACCTAATTTTCCTGTTTGTTAGTCCAGTTTTATGCCAATAGAATTTCAGTAGTGTATGTGAATAACACCACGGCGAATCAGTCTCTGAGATTATACCCCCCGTGTGCAGATATACTAGCTAGGAGGTCTTCTATTTTCAAATCTTTTTATAATCAGGATGCCCAAGACTGTAAGACACAAGATTTGTAATAATTCCAATTGCCTACACAAGCACACGCACACACACAAATAGAGGGAAAGAAATCTATAAACATGGATAGCTCTGAAGCCTTAACCTCCTGAATATGTGATGTTTTGCTTCCTTGTTATGTTTTCCGCAGGGTTTTAAACTATATAAAAGAAGTAAGCAGCCAGTATAAACAAAGAACTAGATCTTCAATTAATGGGAATTATCTGTAAAAGGGAAAGGAGATATTTTTCCTCCTTTTTTTCCCCCTTTTTTTTTTTTTTTGCCTGAAGAATAACTCAGGTGTTTTAGGGAACGAATAGACTCTCTTTCATCCCTACACTGATGGTGATGGGGCAGAAGAGAGTAGATAACATGCTTAGCTTTGTAGGCAGAAGCAACACTCCCCTTTCTTTCACCATATTAATCCCACTCGTTTACAAATATTTTATAGTAAAAAATGCTGAACACTATGCAAGCATTAGAAATATTAAATGTACACTGTGATAAAAAATTAATTAGTAAGGAAGGCATCTCTGCCTGCAGGCGGGCACTGATAGGAATCAGTGACTGGCTCCTACCTGTGCCTCTCAGCTGGCACAAACACAGTAAGAGCTAGCCTAAATGTTAAATGTTTATCTCTTGCCTCTGCTATCCTTCACTTAACTTGCTTGTTTTCTTTATTGCATGGAAGTAAATGTGTATAGAAGTGGGAGGGTTTTTTTGTTTAAATGCAATATTTTCACTGTTTGGGTGTCTATCAGGCACAAGTGAGTTACAAAGTCTGAGGAAGAGTGAACTAGAGAAGACTAGGAAGCTAAAGGGAATGAGGTTTAGTTCTCTTTCGAAATGCATAAGGAGTGCTGAAATTCTGATATTTCATTCTTGTGAAAGATTGCAATAGTCACCAGAAATGGTAGGTGTATGGTAGAGCAATCAAGTGAAGCCAAAAAGTGACAACCTTCTTCCCCGGAGTGAATCAAGGATAACAACTCGAAATTGTAACAAGTTTTTGATGCCAATTGTGGAATTTCCAGACATCACCTGGAAAGAAAACCTGACACAGAAAAGTGGGCAGGAGGACAGAAGGAAGGCAAGCATAGCCTAAGCTCTTGTTAAGCTGAGTTGGCTTGTAGAGGCTTGCAGTCTATCCATCAGCCAAACACTCAATCGTGCATCTGAATGAGGCAAAATTCTGTAGCCAAACATTTCGCTGAGATGCCAAAACCAGCACTTAGCTGAAATGTATATGTAGAGGTTTTTGTTTTTCTAGTTGCATTCCAGAGTTGCAGTCCAGCTGTTCTTAAGTAAACTGCAGGTATTGCCACAGAGAAGTGGTTATAAAGTAATATTTTGGAGGCAATCAGAAGAATGATACCTCTATGAATTTTCAAATGTGAAATTTAAGATACAGCAATTTTTAGCTGGCCTGAAAATGACAAGAAATGGAAATACTTGCATCAATCAGGCTTAAATGCATGTAAAAATTATTTATGATATGTTTACCAACAGATAAATTTTCCTGTGGTGAAACACAGAATTCGTTTAATAGGTAAACCTTGCTTTAGCATCAGAGTGGAGATATATTTTGGACTGCATCTGGCCCTTGAATTGATTCAATCATGAAAAAAAAAAAAAAAAAGATTGGTTTTGGAAAAGCAATCAATTATCTGTTCTGTGACAGAAAAAAATTAATGCCACAATATTTAACACGCTCTTACATAAAGAAACCTCTAATTGTAACAGAGTGAAATAATTGCCATTAAACACAGGAGTTTATGTCACTGTCTAAGCAATTCTGCCATAACTTGTGAAAACACATGCATTTGGGAAACACAGGGTCAAAAAACCCTCCCTGCCTGAATTCTCATCACAGCCCATTGCTCCCCCTTACCGCTATTAGCCTTTCATAATGTAAAACATTTCTTCATTTCCAACAGATAATACTTTCAGTCGAAAGGTAATTTTTGAAGTCTATTACTTGCATTCTTAGTGGAGAGTACAATGTAGCATTTTGTTCTAATATGCCATTGAAATTGTTTGAGTAGACACACCATGGAATCAAATACAAAATGTCAAAATGGTTTCCATTAACTATGCACATTTGCACTGCTTCAGTTAATGGGCATGTTTTTGTTCTTCTCCTTCATCTTTGCATCTATAAGATGAAATGATTCAGTTAATGTAACTGAAAAGTACATTGAAAAGGTAGAGCAAATTACAAAAGCATCAAACCACAATTCCACCCACGTACTTTATTTTATAATGAAGTTTAATAATGACTAAAATTGTCTTCAGATTTAAACATCAGTCATTTCTGCAATTGTGGTTAATGTGAAAAATCTCACCCACAGTAATGTTTTAGGAAAACATGGTAGAAATAGTACATTATATTTTATACTGAGATGTCATAATGAAATCTTAACTAGATATCATTGAAATATATAGTATGTTAAAAGCAATTTGCCACTATGGGCAGGACTGAAACAGGGACTATGTCCCTGTCAGCATGATAACATGTAGGGAAAGTTCTTTTCATATTATAAAACCTCTATTGTGCTTCACTGCCATTACAGTGAGAGAGTCTTTGATACTAGGTATCATCTAAAATACTGTTATAATATCTAAATGACTTGTTTTGTACTGATAGTGTCATAAAATAGGGAGTGTTTTATGAGAGTGAACATCAATGAGAATATTATTTTCTCAGGAGGACACAAAATGGGTTCATCTTGATTTTGAGCACAGAAGTCCCTTACTACAATAAGATATTTTTGAATGGTCACCTTTCCTACCCTTTTCTCGCAAGGCTGTGATATGCCACCAAATCCTTAGCCCCTGAGTGGGCTGTGTGTAGGAGCAGGACCACTAGGAAGGTCCCCAAGTTGCCTCCTATGCCCGGGGGTGTGTTTGAACATCACCAGCTGGCTTCATGATTACATAGGTTCCTGCTGCAAAGAACAAAACAGGGGAGGAGAAATGTTCTCACACAGCTCTGTGCCTGGTTCAGAGAGGGCTAAACATTGTCCTTCTCTGGCTGAATGAATTTTTAGACGTTGAAATTTAATTTGGGTCAAAGTTGGATTAACTGCCATGGAAACTGTATTTAAGCCAGTCTTAGAAAAAGAAAAAAAAAAAAAAAGAAAGAAAGAAAGAAAAGAAACCCTATGTTCTGCATATTCACATTCTCTTAGTGCCTGAATGAATGAGCTCTCCCGATAATTAAATTTAAAAGCAGCCCTGCATGGTACCACTCTCTAAGGACCAGAAGCAGCCCTGGCAAAGGGCTGGGAGGGAGAGACGGCTCCTGATGCTGCCCCTGCCCCGGTCGCTCCTGCCCCTGCTTCCTCGCCCCTTCCTCACCCACCGACAAATTAAAGCCCAGATTTATTAGGGTTTTTTTTCCGTGTTTCTCCTCGAGATTAAATTTTCTGGCAGTGGTCACCAGATGGCAGTATTATATCATCAAGCCCACTCCCCAAGGACCCCTTCGAATGACGGAGCACACACACAAAACAGGGTTCAAACGGCCCGTGGCTGGTGCCACTGAGCAGTGATTCAGGCTTGGAAAAAAACAGGCTTGTGTCCTTCTGGCCTCCCCTCCCAAGGCAAAAGAATCACAAAAGAGATGCTATGGGGCCTAGTCTGCAGTTCCTGAACCCAGGACTTTCCACTGAAGATGCTTCTTTCATATGATGAAGGCTATTTTTTTGGTGAAGAAAAATAATAGCTGTATGTTTGTGGCCTTTATATATATGTGTATATATAGATAGATAGATAGATAGATATAGATATAGATATAGATATTTAGATACATTTAGTCTCACAGCTGAGCTAGAGAAAAGTCAGTTTTTTTCCAAGACTAAGCAGTTGCCTCTTTCCCAAAATTTGATGGGCAATGTGCTGTTAAATATCAGAAAGAGACTAAATAATTTATTCTGGCTTGATTTATTTACCGTATATATTGCTTCTGCAGAACATAACTTTCTGTAGACCCCCTGTACACCTGAATTGTGTATGACCCAAGGAACCACACACTTGATTATCTTGCCAGCTGTCTGCTCAGGCTCAGTCTCAATGCTCTTCAAGTCCGTTTCTTATAATGGACCTTTTTCTTTTCCAGCAGGTTGTATGGTTAACTTCCTCAATAAATTAAAGTGCACATAGTTTAGAGGTCCATAAACACTGGACAAGTCACACACAGTGTCTGGGATGATGCTGCAGTATCCTCCGGGGCCACGTTGCAACACAAAATATGTGCTCTCCACCTCTAGGCACGTGGCCACAACCTGCAGTTGGTTTGTAATCTCCCCTTTCTGCCTCTGTTTCAGTGCAGTTGCAAAAGTCTGTGAGCAGAAATAACACCAAGGTTCTTTCTGTATGTGACAAGTACATATCAGATTTAAAGTCCTCAGTTCATTCACTCAAATGTCAGTTTTAATGGAAATGTCTCAGGCTGCAAAAGCAGAGTAAAAAGACAAGCAGCCCTCATGTGATTCCTGCAGCACCATCATTATGCAGATATAAGAAGATCATCTACTGCCAGCGATACTGGGCCATAGTGTGATATCATTGATACTGATGTTGATGTTCCTTTTTTGCAGGTTTTCCTCAGCCAATGATCAAAACCCGATAAGACCATAATTTCCAACACATCATGTTTCATATGCCTCCTAAACCTGGTGGGCATAAGCTACATAGATGGTTAGGCTAAGTTATCTGCAACCATGTGAATCCTGTTCTCACAGGTAATCCCTTAAAATATCATTCTTCCCTCTGCACAGAGGAATGTGACATGGCAGAAAGCACCATGCTCTCTAATTATCTGGGTTAATTCTGCAAACTGTGGACTCATTCTAAGTCACACCCACAAGGTTTTGTGTGTGCCCAGAGGCACGGCAAATAAGCCATTGCTAGTTACTCGGTTTTCACTGTATCCTGGAAAAATTCCTTGCCACTGCAATCTATGGGTCACAGCTATTGTACTCAGGTCATTGATTTTGTATACTGCTATAATAACTAAAGATACCCTATTCAGGGCTCAGCACCACATGATGAAAACTGGCCTGGATTGCCATCGGCTCCTCCATCTCCCCCCAGGGAGTTTGTGTCAGTTAGAAAGGTGGAATTCCGTAAAATAAAGAGAAGCCATTTGACCTCTCGTCACCACATCCTCGCTAGATGCAAACTACTGCTGGGTACGGGTGAGAGAAGAAATAATAAGGAATGAAAGTGGCTTCCATTGGAGAGATTGGTACATCAGGTGCCAGTTACTGAACTACAGGGCAGATTAAGACATGCCATACCCTCTACACCAAAAAAAAGTCTCCTTTTCCGCATGTATGTTTTAAGCAAAGTCTAATCTAACAGATATTACTAGTAAGAGACTCTGGCATTTGCCTTTATATAACTCAGTTGAAATCAGCTGATACCATCTCATTAAAAGTCGGGTAGCATTGATTGCCATTAATGCCCCTGGGTAGAACCATTTATTATTTACTTCTTGAGCAGATCTATACAGAACAAGAAACTTGTCTTTGCCCCAAGGAGCTTGGTGTATGTTCCACTGGAAAAGCAAGTAGTTGATCTAGACATTATTAAAACCTATTCCCTGCTACAACATGAAACAATTAAGAAGAGCTGGATTCGAGCTAAAGGTACTGCTGGCTTAATCTTTTAATGCAGTGACAGTTAGGAGCCTTTGTGGCTTTTTTGTTCTGCTATTCTTATTGGACCTTTACCTTCTTATCTTCAAAGCAGAATAAGAAAGATGCAGAAGAAGACTAGTGTAGTGGGATTTCTGTCTTTGATGCTGACCAACACCTGAAGCTGGGAGCAGGTTGTCCCAGGACCCTTCCCATTGGAACTGGCTGGTTTGTTTTAACTGGTGAATGACAGCTCTGCCAAACAGCACAGGGGATGAGCATTTTAAGAGGGACATGAGCAGAGAAAAGGTAGAGTTTTCATGCATTAGGCTGAGAAAGAACCCCTATATATTTAGTGGTCGGTGTGGAAAAAAACCTGCACCAAAGGGTGAAGAACAGAAATACGGAGACAGAGATGTGGAGATGGAGACTGACAGAAGCAGAGAAACCAGATGCACAAGGACACAGCAGTGGAAAAGAGATACACTTTCTGCAATGAATGGGAGCCATTGGGAAGACCTGAAGAGGAGAGTGGCTTCATGGTGGAGGATGGATGTATCAGGAAAAAAAACAACTCTCTTCTCACCTTTTATTAAATCGATTTTAGTATAGATAAGGTGAAGTAAGGATTTTGTGCCTTTAGTTGTGCTGCCAGACATTCTGTGGAACCTTTGTCCACCCATAATCTTACAGATCCACAGAGCTTTTTTATTTATTTTTTTTTCCAAGTAATTTGCCAACAGAAATTTTTGCAGTGGTTTGTAAACGCAGCTCAGCATAAGAAGCAAGTACCTAAGCACAGTGCCTTGCAAAGGTGAGCATGAAGTTCTCTCCTAACATACCATACACGCAGACACAATCTCTCTGGAGCCCAGACAGACGTTACACTCATGGAGGCTTCTCAGACTTCAAAGACTGAGCATGGAAATCAGTCACAGCGCAGAAAGGGATCTATTTTAAACATCCATCAATCAATCCCATTTGCTGTTTGGAGTCTGTACATGGATTTTCACGTTTTTTCTTGGCTGTTAAAGTTGGTGCCAGAGTGAAGGCATTTGTTTTTCTAGCACAATGTTCTATATGCGTGAAAGGGGACTTCAAAAGTGGAACAAAGCTCCTGTTGTCAGAAGAAAATCATAACTTTGCTGAGGACATAGCTGAAGATGACAGACCTCTGTTCCTAAAAGGTACCATTGTTACTCCTCTGTATTAAATGAAAATCAAATCTGGAGAGCTGAAAGCCTTCAAACCATCCCATTAAGCTATTTTTAAATGGAAATTATATGACATCCACAAAGTTAAGTGGGTTTTTTCTGGGTTTTTCCCTGACCCTTTCATTGAAAATGAAGCACCCAAAAAAAAACCCCAGAAAATAAAAAAAAAACACAGCATGGAAAGTGACTCTTCATTTTTGCTTAGATGATTAGGTGACATACCCAACAGCTGGTGACAACCAACACTGTAAGCAAACATTTTTCTTCTGAGTTGTGGTGCTAGTGATTGTCAAAATAATATATTTGAATAGTGAAAAATGTAACAGGACGTGTAATGTACTAAATGAGCATTAAAGAAAGATTAATAAGCCAGGAAATAGCACCCCAGTCTTTTTTAATGCAACCTAACTTCATTACCATAATATCCCATATGACATTTAGAAGAACTGTAAATTTAGAGGATGCTGATACTT
>VZTM01035516.1:0-14506 GCA_013400555.1 Jacana jacana
TTCTTCACTGTTTTGTACAACTCTTGCTCTTCATCAATCAGTATTTTACCCTCACTTTTGCCTCTACTACCAAAGAACCTTTTGGTACCAAAGAAATTTTGTACTCAAGCTTCTACAGTTCCTTCTCCTCAAAAGCCTTGAGAAAACAAACATCTAGAAGTTTCCCTGGTGATGTGTCTGCATGCTAAAACAGTGAAGGCCAGCTACTGAGACATTCTTGAAACATGCTGCATATGTTAGAATAACAGGGGAAAGGGGAGATAGTAGAGAAACGGTACTGCATGCAAACCAATACAAGTTGACTTCTTCAAAAGCTTGATCTCAGTGGCTGCTATTACAGGGACATGGGAATTAGGGGATTGTTGCTGATTAGGGTAACAGTGCTGGCACAGGCTGGGGGAACTCAAGGAGGCAAACTGACTAGTCTAAACTAGGAATTATACTACTGTTATTTCACACTAAGTGTGGGCACATGAAAGGATATATATAAAAAAAAAAAATCAAAAGGAAAATATCACAGTGCCCTAGGTTACATTCTGATTAATTTTACGCAACAGGCAATTTGAAAGAGCTGTCTCAATCCAGGAAACAGCGTCAAGTTTTGTTGAAAATAAACTATTCATGGATAATTCATTTCCTGTGAAGTTAGGCTTGAAAAATTAATTGCATAATTTCACCTGAAGAAGTTCTGCGGTCCGGGAAATCTATACTCCTTTTTTATCATGCCTCAAATTCTAAAAATCCACTCTACAAATCCAGCATCTTCAACTTTGCTTAGAGACATTACACAAAACCCTCAGGAAATTATATTGGTCAGCAATGACCAATTGGGCATTGATGATGAATAAACACATTCCAATAAACAAAGACCTGAAAACATGCATATAAATTTTGTAACAACAGAGTCTTATTGTCTATCAAGGGTTGATTGCCAATACAATTTGACACACACGCTCATCAACAAAAAGAGTACTCCCTTCCATGGAAAATAAACAAAATGAGTTATTCAAGGAGTATTGTTTCCATTATTTCAAAGAAATTAAAATAAACAGTAATACTGCTCACTGTGTTGCATCCGAGCTTCTCAGAATGCTTTTGCGATTTGTCTCCAATTTTAGTAGGATTTTCTCAGGTTTTTGTGAGTTGCTCTTTCAAGAGCAATTTTCAGATGACGGCTAATATGAATTTCAGCATCCAAATTTTTATCCCAGTGATACAACTTCAGCTATTGTTTCAGGCAGAGTCCTGGTTAACTTGTTGCCTGTGTTCAACAGGTAGTGTTTACTTCCACGACACAAACCTCTACATTTAAGATTGCCTAGTAAACGCTGTCAGATTCCCAAGAAACACTCAAGCTGAACAAACAAACTCATGCTTACTTTAAATCCTGTGTAAAGTATTCACTTATTACAGATTCCCTCATGACAGTTCTTGGGCATATTTTGTGAAAACCTTCAGTGACCTAACGCTAACTTCACAGACACCTGATAGTTCCTCACAGAACAGTCCTCTCTGTTCTCCACAGCCTCATTTGGTGCATTACTTCAGGATTCAAATAAGAACCATAACTTTCCAAGATGTCCAAACATGTAACCTTTTATTATATAGTCCATTTCTAATACTGACCTGTAACAATAGCAGTATGTTCATCTCCACATGATATAAGCACAGGCTTGTCATTTTTGAACCAGAACTTGCTAGGAATATCTTCAGCAAACTTGCTTTTTCCAAATGTAAAAACAGCACCTGATTCTAAAACATAAAGAGATAATGTTAATTTTAGTGAAAACAAATTTTGCCTCACACATTTGGAAATCATAACTTCCTATTAATACAATTGCACATTTTAGTTTTGTGGGGTGTTTTGTTTTGTTTTGTTTTTTTTACGAAATAGCTGAAGGATTTTCTTCTATTCTGTTTCACCAAGACAACTTCACAATTCAGTCCTCCTGATTCTTCTCAGCCTCCATGAATTTCCTAATGGAGTAGGTATTGCTGCTGGTATATTGTGTTCTGATGATACAATCAATAATTTATTTTAAAGTTCACCAATGTACTTCACCACTACCCTCTGGTAAAAAATACTAGGTGTGGAAAGGAAAGAATGAAGAACTCTGAATAACTGGCCCCAGAAAGTAAAATAACTCATCCCAAAAGCAGGTCCAGACAGAGTTCTCACGTTTACAGTTGAATTCAAACAGGTTTTGCAAATTGGATTAGAGAGAAACACCTCTGTAAAGAGGTGACAGGCTCCAAACTGACCACTCTTCCTCACCCATCTGAAAAGATGTGCTCTAAAAATGACCCCCTAAAATCAAAACTCTCAGACTTCATAGCTTGGAACAACAGTCTTTAATCATAAGACCATGATCTAAAAAACCCAAACAAAACCACCCCAAAATAAAGTCCAGACAGCTCTTCTGCACTTGTAATCTGACTAGTTTTCTCAATTCTTCCCACTTTCAAAAGCAGCAACAATGTTGCTTCAAAACATAGAATGTTAACTATTCACTCACCTTTAGGTCAAGCATGTGGCTTAACACAGAAAATTTTAATTCTACAGAAAAATAAACAAACTTACAAATTAAATAACTGTCTGCATGGCTTTTGGGAAATGTGGCAAAGCACAATTACACCTCCTATTTTAAAATGTCAAAACTTGTGCTTTAAGCATAGAGTCATTGGGGGAGGGGAGGGGGAAATATATATATATAATTTGACAGGTTGATTGAAACATCTTCATGTGTTTATTTACTTTTAATGAAAACATCTCATTAATAGCCTACAACCCAGTTCCAAAGCCCAAAGGTCTCTTTTAAACTGTAAATTTGATATTAATTTAGAAAATATTCTTTAATGCAAGTTTCTCATATTTGCAAATAACATGGTGTTTTATGCATCAGCTTCAGCAATTACATATAAAATTGCATTTACTACCCCTACAGATGCATTCAACTTTCATTGTTTTATTAAAAACAAGCCTTGCACAGACAAATTAGAGCCTTTTAAAGAAAGAGTTGAAGCTTTTCCTTATTTTAACATAGATAAGCGTTGGAATGGGTTGCCCAGGGAAGTGGTTGAGGCACCATCCCTGGAGGTATTCAAAAGACGGGCTGCCATGGTGCTCAGTGACATGGTTTAGTGATGGGCTGTTGGTTTTTATCAGGGTTAGGTTGATGGTTGGACTAGATGATCTTAAAAGTCCCTTCCAACTTAGCAACTCTATGATACACCTACAACCTTAGACATGCTAAAAGGCATCTTAAAACTCGATAATAAATTTTAATCTCTAGCCAGACAGTGATGATCTGTACTTGAACATGCTTACAGTGGAGCTCTCTAGTTCATTCCTTTCCTTCAGAAGTTTGAGCATGAATATGAATATATATATTCTTGATTCAACGTATAGACAAAGTAAACAACCTAACTCACATACGTCCTTTGTATCCCACTCATTTCACACCCCAAACCTAAGCTGTCAGCTAGGGAATTAAATGCTACCCGCTCACAAAACTCACGCCGAACGTAACTGAGGTTTGTGCCGTCTCGACACCGAGAAAAGGCTCAACAATTACCGTGGGTCAAAACCAGGGACCAAAACTCATTGATCGACTGGGAAAAGCCCCCGTCTGCCCACCAGCGCACCACCGTACCGTACCGCGCCGGTGACGACACCGAGCTTGCCCCCGTCTCATCTCTGACGTCAGGGAAGGTATTCCTGCCGGCAGACACCGGCCCCAGCCGCAGCTACACAGCCGCCCCGCGGGGCACCGGCACTCCCCGCCCGGCGGCGGCCGCGAAGTGCGGAGTCCGGGGACCGCGGCAAGGAGNGGCTGGCGGGCTGGCTGTGGCGGCGGGGAGCGCCCCCTGGCGGCCGGCGGTGAGGCCACGAGTGAGGACCTGCACTGCTCCACCCCGCCATCTTAAGGTTTCCCTGAGCTGGCGGCGGTCAGTTCCTGCCCCACCGTGTACGGGGAGCGCAGAGTGGCCGCCACCGGCCCAGAGTACTGAAAGGCGGGAAGAATCACCTCTCTTGAAGGCCCCTTGCGAATCTTCTCTGCAGCCGGGCTTTGCCTTCCTGGCACCCGTTCCTACGTGCCCGGGCATTGCTTCTGTCTCCTCTCCCTGCCCCCAGCTGGGCAAATGAACCATCTCTCACCAAGGGCTCTGCCTTGAGCAGCCTGGTCGCCAAGCCATGCCCCTGATAACCTCTGCTTGCTTTGCCGAGTGAGTGGGAGGGCTGCCCTGCCTCAGGCAGGTGAAGAGAACAGGACTCGGAAACTTAGTTTTGTCACCACGGGGATTCTGCTGCCCTAAAAGACACGATCCCAATGTTTGAGCATGTCTTCTTTCACCAGGGATGTCCATGTAAAGTCTTCCTTTCGGCTGCACGAGAAGACGTTCAATCATCTACCCCATCCAGGGGCACTCTGGTGACAGCAGTTGTGCAGACCCTACTGAAATAAGTCCAGTGGCTTGTGGCTTTTTAACCATATTTAATGTGCAGTCTCAAACTCCCCATGGAGCTTCCCCCCCCAATAAAAAGATAAAAAAAAAAAATATGTTGCTTTATGGATTTCCATTTTCTTGCTGTTCCTGTGTATTTCAGATATGCCTGGACATCTCTTGCCAAAAGGAAAAGGTCTTGCTTTTTGGATGATGTACTCCCAAAGGGGCTGCAACTGGCAGCCTGGATAACCAGCTTAAGCCTTGTTTTATGCAGTTTAATCAATACAGTTGTTGGTGCATAAGTTGAGGTGTCCATGTAAGTACACACAAAGAAGGATGGCCACATTTTCAAAAGGAAATAGAAAGTGTGATTTTTACCCCTATGTCAGGCAGGGATTTAATCTCTTTGAGCCCCAATATCCTACTGATGCTTTCTGCTCTAACTGCTCCTAAGTCCAGAGCAAGGAGGTATCCAGCAAAAGCTGTCCAGGATAAAACTGAACAAACATTGTTCCACGAAGTAATGGCTGAGATAATAGTTACCAGATACTCTGGTAAATGTAAATAGGTTATGAAATGACCAGGAAGATTTGTGGGTGTCTGTAGCAGAGTTTTGGTTTCTATGACTGTGGGATCCTACCTGAGGTTCAGCATTAGGTTGGGAGATGGGAGCCTCCTCACAAAGTGGGGTGTATCTCTTCTGTTAGAGTGGCTGACCTGGTAAAGAGAATGACAGGGAAAGGACAGAGATTCCAGAAGCATCTGCAAGTGATACCAAGAGCTATCACCCTGTGTGACTTTTTCATGTCTGTCTCTCTTTCTGGGGAAGTCAAACATTTTTCTATGTGTTTCAATTATATGATCCTCACATTACAATTTCAGGGTATCGCTGTCTCCAACAGAGAGACATCACCTCGATTTACACAAGTACCTATCTCCTTACACAGAGGAGGAAATGAGAAAGTAATCGTCATATTTCAAACCCACTACATCACAGGTGGCATAAAATCTTATCTGACAATTATACCTGAAGGCAGAAATTTAAGTGAAATCCCTGTAGTATTTAGCAATTGACCAACATCAGATCATACAGCAAGTAATTTATTGTAAGGAAGTATGCAGGCTGAAGTATTTAAGTTTCTGGGAGGGCTGTTTAATGCTACCATGGCACAATTTAAAGCTTGGTTAAAAAAAAAAATCCAAGAAAAGAGACATTCTTGTCAGGGCCCTGAGGGCACAAATAAGCCTTAATGGCCCTGCTCAGCCCCACACCTGTGGGCCCAGGGCCCCCATTTTGGCTCCACACAGGGCTGTGGGTCCCTGTCCTGGCCATGCTGCGGCTGGGGAGCACCCCCAGTCATGGCCTTGTCCCCAAGGGAGCCTCCCCACTCGTGCTGCACTCTGACAAACCTTCTTTTGCCTACTAGCACTCCAAATATTTAACGAAGACAAAATTGCTATGAAGTGGTGTTGACACAGGTGTGATATGATGCACCCCCCACTCCCCCCGAGAGTAGCACAAACTGCGGGTGGTGCAATGGGGCCCTCTGAGATATCTCTATCAGTAGAGTTTGACCAAGGCAAAGCTTCANTGGCTTGTGGCTTTTTAACCATATTTAATGTGCAGTCTCAAACTCCCAATGGAGCTTCCCCCCCCAATAAAAAAATAAAAAAAAAAATTATGTTGCTTTATGGATTTCCATTTTCTTGCTGTTCCTGTGTATTTCAGATATGCCTGGACATCTCTTGCCAAAAGGAAAAGGTCTTGCTTTTTGGATGATGTACTCCCAAAGGGGCTGCAACTGGCAGCCTGGATAACCAGCTTAAGCCTTGTTTTATGCAGTTTAATCAATACAGTTGTTGGTGCATAAGTTGAGGTGTCCATGTAAGTACACACAAAGAAGGATGGCCACATTTTCAAAAGGAAATAGAAAGTGTGATTTTTACCCCTATGTCAGGCAGGGATTTAATCTCTTTGAGCCCCAATATCCTACTGATGCTTTCTGCTCTAACTGCTCCTAAGTCCAGAGCAAGGAGGTATCCAGCAAAAGCTGTCCAGGATAAAACTGAACAAACATTGTTCCACGAAGTAATGGCTGAGATAATAGTTACCAGATACTCTGGTAAATGTAAATAGGTTATGAAATGACCAGGAAGATTTGTGGGTGTCTGTAGCAGAGTTTTGGTTTCTATGACTGTGGGATCCTACCTGAGGTTCAGCATTAGGTTGGGAGATGGGAGCCTCCTCACAAAGTGGGGTGTATCTCTTCTGTTAGAGTGGCTGACCTGGTAAAGAGAATGACAGGGAAAGGACAGAGATTCCAGAAGTATCTGCGAGTGATTGGATGCTGAGCTCCTGGAAGTCTTCATTGGCCACTGCCAAGTGCAGGATGGACAGTAAAGGTCATTTATAGAGTGGACATTTGGTTTTGGTTTTGGATACCCACTTGCATGCAGACAAAGCAGAAGTCATGCTGGCAGGGGTCCAGCTATGCCATATTGTCCCAATTGTCCAAGCAGACATATACCACTGGAAGATCACAGAATCATAGATGCAGCAGGTTGGGAGCTGCTCCCCCTCAGAGGTACCCCAGCTGCTGAACCCCCACTCTGCAAAAGAGAGGCACCAAGGTCAGGCACTTCCGCAGGGCAGGAGGCTGGGGAGCAGATGAGCTGTGAAAGGACACTGACTTCCCAAGGTGTTTCTTTTGGTGCACCATTCCACAGGCACTGCTGTATAAATGCTTTTATTGCCTTTTCCTACCCTGACTCTTCCTTCCTCTCAAGAAATGAGTGTCAAGGGTCAGGAAAGAGAAGAGATTTTATACTCATATTAGATGACTATATTGATATTAGTGATTTATCCTAATCTACTTTTCTC
Source organism: Jacana jacana (assembly GCA_013400555.1). Lineage (NCBI taxonomy): Eukaryota > Metazoa > Chordata > Aves > Charadriiformes > Jacanidae > Jacana > Jacana jacana. The sequence goes on from VZTM01035516.1 coordinate 7,331, forward strand.
TTACACTACATTATTGTCTCTCTTCACCAGTATGTCTCAACCCATTTTTAATACCAAGCCCTGGAATATGTAAATATGCCAAACCAATTCAATCCCGATTTCAACATTGAAGCATTTTATGGTGTTGAGATGAGCGAGTCGGTTTTTAACATGGTAGCATATTGAGCTCTGCCACCTCAGGGGCAACTAGCAGGAACTGGGGGTAGCTCTGGAGTTCTGCGCTGAGAGATGCTGCTGTCACCCCAAACATAAGAGTGCCATATTGGTCCAACTCTCCTCCTGCACCTGGTGCTGCTTCTCACTTGCTGGAGCTTACTGGCAAATTGGTCCACATTGGAACTGTGGTCAGACAGTCCCTGAACCAGGGCGACCTGACAAAGGAGCACTGGCACTGTCCTTTGCCTGTGGGGCTGCAGGATAACAACTTTCCTTTTCCCACCATCTTTTCTCCTAGGTGACACACTCACCATCCCCAGGACTGGTTTGGCTTGAGGGATCCCAATCAAATCCCCCCAAGAGCTATCACCCTGTGTGACTTTTTCATGTCTGTCTCTCTTTCTGGGGAAGTCAAACATTTTTCTATGTGTTTCAATTATATGATCCTCACATTGCAATTTCAGGGTATCGCTGTCTCCAACAGAGAGACATCACCTCGATTTACACAAGTACCTATCTCCTTACACAGAGGAGGAAATGAGAAAGTAATCGTCATATTTCAAACCCACTACATCACAGGTGGCATGAAATCTTATCTGACAATTATACCTGAAGGCAGAAATTTAAGTGAAATCCCTGTAGTATTTAGCAATTGACCAACATCAGATCATACAGCAAGTAATTTATTGTAAGGAAGTATGCAGGCTGAAGTATTTAAGTTTCTGGGAGGGCTGTTTAATGCTACCATGGCACAATTTAAAGCTTGGTTAAAAAAAAAAATCCAAGAAAAGAGACATTCTTGTCAGGGCCCTGAGGGCACAAATAAGCCTTAATGGCCCTGCTCAGCCCCACACCTGTGGGCCCAGGGCCCCCATTTTGGCTCCACACAGGGCTGTGGGTCCCTGTCCTGGCCATGCTGTGGCTAGGGAGAGCCCCCAGTCATGGCCTTGTCCCCAAGGGAGCCTCCCCACTCGTGCTGCACCCTGACAAACCTTCTTTTGCCTACTAGCACTCCAAATATTTAACGAAGACAAAATTGCTATGAAATGGTGTTGACACAGGTGTGATATGATGCACCCCCCACTCCCCCCGAGAGTAGCACAAACTGCGGGTGGTGCAATGGGGCCCTCTGAGATATCTCTATCAGTAGAGTTTGACCAAGGCAAAGCTTCAGTGTCAGCCCCCGCCAGGCCCAGCCCTGGTGGTGGGACAAGCGGAGGAAAGACTTTGGTTCCTGGTTTTCCCTCATTTGCACAGCAGCACGACTCGCTTTCTGCTTCATGCACCCTTTTTTCTCTCAGCCTTATTAGCGGGACTGAGAGAAGTCTAACGTGGACAGAAGATGCTGTTTAAAGCAAGGAACTTCTTCAGTATTGCGAAACTAAGAGGGAACAGCAAGCAGCTGCTGCGACAGTTCTGGTAAGCTTGTCCTTTACTAATGTCTGCTCTTCAGTGACATTTAGTCAGAAACCTAGAGGCAAAAGCAGCTGAATCCTGTGAAGGAGTGAGTGTTTCAGAGAAAGGCATTTTTTCCCTGCATTTTTATGGCCCTCTTGCTTCTTCCCAAGGCAGCAAGCTCTGCATCTTTGTGAGACTGGGAGACTGGAGGGTTTTGCCTTTTAATTTTTGAGAAATTCTGTTAATTCTTTCTGTGGGATTTAGCAGCAAAGTCAAGAAGGAACGTTTCTTCTTGAGGTCAATGTATGCTGCAGGCACTGTAATCAATAAATAGCTATCTGAGTAAAGTGTGGGAAATTCTTACATATCTAGACAATTATCGTGGCCAATACCAGGGGGCAAATTTTCTCCATGAAGCTGTGAGGTGAATATCTGCTTCAGTATTTTTTTTTTAGTCTCTGTATACACTGCAGGTGTGCAGGCAAAGAATGATGTGATATGAAGGTCAAAGTTACCCAGGTAGACCTGTCTCTGTGACCTGCCTTTGGGTTCTTTTTCAGCCAGGTAGACATGCTTGTCCCCCCTGCCTTCAGAAAAGCAAGGCAATGTTAGAGTAAGCTGCTTCTCATGCTTGTCCCATCTCCAGAATAAGGTTAAGATTAAAGACTTGAAACTTAATTCCACATCTTCCTATGTTTTCATGTTGATGTCAATAAGAATAGCATCAACAGTGTTATATTACAAGTGATTAGCACTGGAAAACAATATATGGGAATTTCACATTCACAGGAATCCTAATATGCAATAAGTAATTTTTATTTATCGTTTCTACATTACGTAAGAAGAAAAACAAATGTTTTCCAAGTTCTGTGATTTGTTTGCTGCGGTTTTAAAGTGTTCCTGAAGCCTGGGTGATAATTTTTATGTTATTTTGGATTTTCAATGCTGGCAAGCGGTGGGAACTTTCTGTGGTTAGCAGAGATGATGGAAAAGCGACTTTGGAAAAAAACTGCAGTAAAGCCTGTTTTCTGATAAAGTCACCCAATTTGTTGAGCTCCCCACATAATGTTTGTTATTTTTAGGGTTTTTTTTTAGCATTCTATCATAACATTGCCATAAGATATCATGGCTGTATATGAGCATTGTAAATCCAGCACACTGTTGTTGATACTGAAGGATAACCTGGTATCTATCAGCCTGTGCTAACAGCCCAAATTAAGTGCTGCCCCAGCTCAGAAAGGAATAAGGCAACTGCATGACCTTGCAGTTTTGCCTTTTACATTTTAACTTCAGTATGTTGTCTCATGTTCCTTCTCTGGAATTTATTTGTCCACTTCTGCCTCTCTTTCAGAGGATGTGGACGGGAAGGGAAGCATTTCTTGAAGGTCATAGCAATAAACAGAATCATCATGGGAACACAGAGGTCAGGAGCAGACCTCTAGTCCAACTTTCTGCTTGTAGCCTGACAACAGCATATGAGGTTGGCTCTGTCTTTGCTTAGCCACACCTTCAATATTGCCAAGGATAGCAATTGCAAATCCTCTCTGGGTAAAAATTTAATGCTTCTCTATCCACCAGCGCAGAAATTAGTGGTGGGTATTTCTCAGTGAACTTCTCAATCGTGCCAAGTGGTAAAACAAGACCAATGAACAAAAGTTCCTGCTTGGCAGGTCAAGATTAGACAATCTCTAACTCCCTGGAAGGAATTGCAGGCTGCAATTAGAAACTTGAGAAGCAGCACATTGCTCTGGAGACAATGCAGTGAAGAAGAGTAGAGCGACCAAACAGCGAGCAGCTGCATAGTCTTTAAAACAGGGCAAGTATTTTCTTATTCCCCCAAACTGGGATGAGTATCAAATTCCTGTTCTGAAAAATAATAATAATAAAGTCAGAGTTATGAAACTAATTTCCTTCAGAATATACACATTGAAGTTAGAGCGAGTCCCTTGAATGTCAGCTTAGAGCCTTGGCATTCAAGGCTGGATTTTGGTAGCTTACTTTGGTGAGCTGTTTTTCATGCTATGGTGGAAGCTACCTGACCCATAAAAGCCCAGCCCTTCATATAATGTCAGGTATATTGTATTCTGCAGCTGTTGAATATAGAGGTACAGGAAATAATTTTGTAGCTCTGTAACACCCACTTCAAATTAAAAAATGGGACATTTAGATGATTCATAACTGTTTCTAGGTTGTTTACTTCAGGTTGGAAACAGGCATGGGTACAGAAGGATAATATAGCAAAATATGTAGCTTTATTTCACTAATGATGGCAATGCTATGAAGATTAGCTGTTACAGCTTGGAAATGTGCATTTTAATTGTAAATGCCACAAATATGCGTTACCTAAGTCACTTATACAGTTTAGATTGTGTTTCACTTAAGAATCAATTTTCAGAAGAAAATACACAGGCAACTTTTCTCTAAACTTAGAAAACAAGAAATTCACTCCTTTATCTGCACAGTGGCTAGTCCAGCCATCCTGCAGTTTGGGGGTCTGTGCAGAGGCCAGACTCTGATGATGCACATTGATGGGAATCTTTGTGGTGCTTAGCCTAGTGCTGGATCCTCTGGCAATCTGCACATTCTCTGGAGCATGTTGCCCTGATGTATGAGAGCATATACTAAGTTCCAGCAATATTAAGCTGTAGGGCCTCTGCATGGTCTACTTCTTCAGATATTCTTCATGTTTCTGCTGTTGCACATAATCCTTTTCACTGTGAAAAAAGTATTCTCAGTAATTGTGGTGGTATAATTCCAAGGTGTCCAGAAGGCAATTTACACAGCCTTTAGATATCTGCAGTTAAGACAAAATCCAGCTACATGATTTTGATGATGATTCACACAGTTTGTTCTGTGATGTCAAACGGCAGTAGTAATGTCTGGTGCCATTTCCTAAAGAGCTGCTTTCTTCCTATGGTTTCAGCTACAGTCTATGCCACAAAATTCTGCAGGAAAAGGCTTTCACTACAGATTTAACTAATATAACACCAAAATCTTTAGAAGCCAGAAGATAGATAGGCCTATCAAGAGAAAATAGGCCTATCAACTCCCAGGGCTTTTATTCATTAGAATTAACAGAAGAATGAACAGAAATTCTGTTTTTCTCCCCTGAATTTTCCTAGCTGTGGGCTCCAGAACTTTGCCATCGGCAGGTGCTGTATATGAGTCTGACCTCAAAGGTGAGCTAAAGGGAGCCATAGCTGCACTCAGTCCTTTGGTTTGCAGTGCTTTGCTCTCCATTCCATCAGATCAGTCTAAAAATGCTACCTTTAATTAAAGGACATGTTTAGCTTAGACCCATTCAAACCTTAGCAAGAGTACAGTGCAGGCTGTGTTATGCTAAGGAGGGCTGTAGATACAGTACCAGAGAAGGGGTTAAGCTGCCCCCCTCCATTAATGATCTTGAGCCTGTGAAAACACAGGCTTGGACATGATTTTCATTAAGACACCTTGTGTAAACTAGAGGAAATTCGATCATGTAACTTCTGTGGGTGATTATCAGCATCCAATTTTGTGTGATTCTGAAGTCGCAAATCTGGCTAGAGGACAGAATGCACTGAATACATACACTGCAAATACCCAGACCATCTCTTGTGTGGTAGGAGAAAGACCACAGCACATGGCGATTTTGTTGGGGTTTTTTTCACCCTCTTCCCCAGTGTAACCAAGAAATATCATACACAGTTATAGAAATACCGCCATTAGTATTAGTCAGGGTGGAACATGGCAAGTGTCTACTCATCCACAAGGCAAGAAGGAATGAGAAGGAGCACCCAGATCTGTTCCTCGTATTCTCTGCCCCCAAAGGACAGCTTTGGGGTCTAAGTATAAACTATTTCACCAAGTCCCAAATGGTTTTTTGCATTTGGGTTTATTAGATTAAGCAGCATGTAATGCACATGCGTATCAGCAGGCAAAGGAGACTATGTTTAATGTACAGTTTATAATACAATTTGAGACACTGTTACAGTGCACTGATCAATATAGTGCATAGTGTCATGTTGTGTATGTCTGACAGTAAAAGTTAGTTAACCTAATTAACACAGTCCATCAAGCTGATCCAGCTGGGTCAAATGAGGGGAAAGGGAGAGATTTCAGTTGCTTGCTCTTTAGCATGAGTAGAATTTATTGTCGAATGACAAAAAAGTGTATGTTTTTTTCTCTTTTGACACAGGTATGGTCCACCAGCTCAAATGAATGTTCATCTGAAAGGTCGTGACCTCCTTACTCTACAGAACTACAAAGCAGATGATCTGAGGTATTTACTGTGGATGGCCTCAGATTTGAAACAGAGGATAAAGCACAAAGGAGAGGTAAATGCTTCAACTGACATTTAGGTCGCTCAGATGTTGAAATACATCTTGTTCTGATGAGTATTGGGAATGAACCATTCAGGGGTCTTGTCCTGAACATCACCTGAGCTCTTAAATACTGTAAATCATGTGCTACAAATCAAATACCCTTCCTGTAAAGTGTTCAGTGATATTCTTTAAATACTTTAGAGGACTTCACAAGTGAAAAGGTTAAACAGCTTTTCACAGCTAACTCCCTGTTGTTGGCTAACCCCATCAATTGACACATAGTGTATATGCAGCACTAAATGTAGGAAAGGGAAGACACTGGCCTGCACGGGTTTAAATTACTACTAGAGTTCTCCTTAATGCTAGCTCAGCCTAAGTGCCAAAATGCAATTGCTTTATAATCCCTAGAATCACTTATTTTCCTTTAACCTTTACACTGATAATAAATTCCTTGAGGGGAAGGAAAAAAAAGCTACAGTTAAAAAAGCACCTGTGTAACTTTTCTAATGCTGAATCAAAATGTGAATAAAGTATTTCACACTGTAAAATGTATAATGACTATAAAATTGAAATGGCTTCCATTTTTATGTTCCAGCATTTGCCTTTGATGCAAGGAAAATCTTTAGCCATGATTTTTGAGAAGAGAAGCACAAGGACAAGATTATCTGCAGAAACAGGTAGGTCTGAGCAATGCTACAGTTGGATTTTATGTGAAATTGTATACTGTGTGTACTGAAAAACACTGCATATTTTTGTATTTAGCCATTCCTACTCAAGAGAAACTTAAAGTTCGAAAGTGAAAATAGGAAAAGAATGGTAGCTAATTGTGTTTCACATTGCATATTAATGTCACAGGCACATCACCTTGGTCACTAAATTTCACCAGATCATAGAATCATAGAATCATTTAGGTTGGAAGAGACCCTTGGGATCATCAAGTCCAACCATCAGCCCTACTCTACAAAGTTCTCCCCTACACCATATCCCTCAACACCACATCCAATCTACTCTTAAACACAGTCAGGGAGGGTGACTCCACCACCTCCCTGGGCAGCTGATTCCACTGACTGACCACTTTTTCTGTGAAAAAATTTTTCCTAATGTCCAGCCTAACCCTACCCTGCTGCAGCTTGCAGCCATTCCCTCTTGTTCTATTGCTAATTGCCCTTGAGAAGAGACCAGCACCAACCTCTCTCCAATGCCCTTTCAAGCAGTTGTAGAGAGTGATGAGGTCTCCCCTCAGCCTCCTCTTCCTCAAACTAAACAATCCCAACTCCCTCAATCTATCCTCATAAGCCTTATTCTCCAGGCCTCTCACCAG
>VZTM01035516.1:14798-88156 GCA_013400555.1 Jacana jacana
AGTGTCAAATGCTTTTCTAAGGTCCAGATATATTATATCCACTGTCTTCCCCGCATCCAACAATCGGGTCATCTTATCATAGAAGGAGATCAGGTTCGTCAGGCAGGACCTGCCTTTCATAAACCCATGCTGACTAGGCCTGATCCCCTGGCTGCTCATTACATGGCTGGTGATAGCACTCAAGATGACCTGTTCCATAATCTTCCCTGGTATCGAGGTCAGACTGACAGGTCTATAGTTTGCTGGATTGTCCCTTCTGCCCTTCTTATAGATGGGCGTTACATTCGCCACCTTCCAGTCCATGGGGACCTCTCCAGTCAGCCACGATTTAAGGAAGATGATGGAGAGAGGCCTGGCCAGCACGTCTGCCATCTCTTTCAGTGCTCTTGGGTGTAACCCATCCGGTCCCAAAAGATCATCCAAAACATGATAGATCAAAAATACAGTAACAGGCAGAAGTAAGCATTTCTGTTGTAAGCTCCTACTTAGGCTGGCAGAATGCACATTTCCTAACATCTGTTTTAGTAAGCATCACAAATTTAATTCTGTGCCAGCTCTAACAAATATTTTTCTAATGTATTATGCATTACCATTGTCACATTTCAGAGTATGTGTTTAGGCTGGGAATCATAGTAACACCTAGATATATATAAGGAAAAAACATGATTACCTACCAGAGAAGGTAACTTGATGGAGACTCCAGGGTATTAGCCTAATAAGGACAGGCACTGGGACATTGTTCTTTTAGGATACAGTCCTGCAAATGCAGAAACACATACGCATCTTTATCTACATGGCAGTTTTTCTGAAGTCAATGGAACTGCTGAAATAAATCATTTGTGTGCTTGCATGTTAGCAAGGAATAACTATGAATTGGTGACACATCAAGGAAGGATAAGCTTGCCCTTCTCACATTTAAGTTGACCCAGCATCCCTTAGGCTGACTTCTCCCTAGTAAAGGGACAGGAAACTTGTTTAGTATGAACGTTTCTTCATAAGGTGTAAGGGAGAAGGTAAAAATAATGGAAGGAAGAGCAGATATGTTAATTGCAAGCATTTCTAATTTGCCTTTGTATCTTCTGGCACAGCTGTTTACCTGCTGACCCTGCTCTTTATGTAGACTTCTTGTTGCTTTCTGTTTTCTTCAGATAAGCAGGACTTATTAATAGGTTTCTCTCTTGTATTCTCTCTCTGTGAAGATCACCCACCTTTTAATTCCAGAGTTTTTAGTCCAGTTTCTAGTTGCCAGCCATACTGGTATATGGAAAGATAATGATGAATTCTTTGAATCTGTTTATCCTTCATGCTTCTGTATTGGAGGGAAGCACATTTAGTCCATGGATTTTTAAGGCTTATGGAAGGGGGAAGCTCAGGAAAGTTCAAATGAATCAACTTAAAGATGGGAGTTAATGGACATAAATTCATCCAAGAGGGATTAAGCTCCACTGAAATAAAACTGATTTATTTCTGAGTGAGAGCTTCCACAAGGGACTTTAATGCAGTTTAACTACTGTGCATTAACTTCACACCTTCAGTTAATTGGTCTTAAGTCCTCTAAGCCTAAGACTTTGTTTCAAAGGCAGACTCGAGTTTTTTCTGTCCATGGAAACTCCATACATTTCAGCTGCTTTTTAACAGACATGACCTCTCCCTGGAATTTCTAACTCAAAACAAATGTGGGGTCACATGAGTTCCTTTTAGCTAAATAAGCTAATTTAATAGCAATATTGTAATGTCCAATGAAAATGGACATTGAAATGGATTGGAGTGTTTATTTATAAAATACCTGACTCATCTCAAATAGTATTTCCCACAAGTTGCACCTCCAATATCTTGAAAGAGGTCACTTGTGGGACAAGCTTCTGGTGATGAGAGTAGTCTAAAAAAACTTTGCAACTTTCAGGAACAACTAGATGAAAATCAAAGGGTTTCAATATAAAGGGGTAGAGACTTGGAAATGGTTGAGGTTGGAAGGGACCTATGGAGGTCATCTGGTCCAGTGCCCCTTCACAGGGAGGGTCATCTAGAGCCAGTTGCCCAGAACTATGTCTAGAAGGCTTTTGAATAGTTCCAAGACTCCACAACCTTCTGGGGCAAGATACTTCAGTGCTCAATCACCCGTTCAGTAAAAAAGTTTCCTGATTTTCCTATGTTTGTACATAAGAAGTTCCATCTAAACATGAGGAAGAACTTCTTTACTTTGAGGGTGGCAGAGCACTGGAACAGGCTGCCCCGGAAGGTGGTGGAGTCTCTGTCTCTGGAGGCATTCAAAACCCACCTGGACAAGTTCCTGTGCAGCTTGCTCTAGGTGGACCTGCTTTGGCAGGGTTGTTGGACTAGATGATCTCCAGAGGTCCCTTCCAACCCCTTCCAACCTTTCAATATCGTTCTGTGATTCTATGCTTCAGTTTGTACCCACTGCACCACTGAAAAGCATCTGGCTCCATCCTCTTTGCACCTTCCTTTCAGGTACTTATATACCTTAGTAAGATTCCATCAGAGCCTTCTCTAGGCCATGCAGTCCCAGCTCTCTCGGCCTTTCCATATATGAAATATGCTTCAGTCTCTAAGTCATCTTCATGGCTGCCTGGAAATAATGTACAGGATTAGCTGCTCCATCACCTTTCCAGGAACTGAGGTGAGGCTGACAGGCCTGTTATTCTCTGGATCCTCCCCCTTGCCCTTCTTGAAGATAGGCATGACATTTGCTTTCCTCCATTCTTTGAGCACTTCTCCGAGTCACCAAGATTGATCAAAGTTTAAGAAAACATTAATTTATAATGCATTGTAAGAGAACAGTTGACACTTGTGGATTTTCCAATACATAATGCCTCTAAACTGTTTTATTCTGATGACATTGCAACTGTGCTGATTAATGTACAGCTCTTTGTGGTATAATACATTGCCCTTTTACTCTTTTGAACAAATACAGTATTGTCCTAATACATATTTCTGAAGCCTGTATTATTTTACCATTTCTAAGAGTGGTAGTGGTGGTGTAAGTTTAATGAAGAACTACAAGTAGCTTCCATAGGGTATTGGCAAAGTAAATCCATTTTTGTTCAGCCTACTAGATTTATTGCTATCATGGACTATTACATTGGAAAATGTGACATCTTTGCTATTGTACTGGAAAATGTGATCTTCTTGCAGTCTGAATCCCATACCCATTCTGCATAAAATCTTGTGTATTTTTTGAAAAGAAAGATATTCCACATGATCATATATTACTTGTAAAATAAACATCCTCAGGCATGGCATAAAGGTGAATGCTCTGGTTTTGTTACAGCTTTTGTGTAAAATATTCTGATTGTCACTGATACTCTTAAAATATACAGCTGCAGTTATGGTTTAGTGAACAAATTATAAATAAATCCAACCATTTCACAGATGCTGAATGCAGACAGTATGTCACAGGGTAGAAATAGAGCGGAGACAATAGGGGCAGAAAAGCTCTGTATACCTTCTTTTGTTGAGCACTGGAATATACAAGGTCTTAACAGCTTTACAGAAGTGCAGTGCCACTGGCTTTAGTGGAATTACTCCCACCTCCCTCCTCTTACCCAACTGGATGAGAAGAACATGGTATCTTTGCCTGAAGACTACTACATACAGTCACAGAAATAATTGCATCACTTTTGTGTTTAGTAAGAATGGTATTACAAGGCAGGAACGCAGGGTACTTTTTTTGTTAGATTGGCTAGTATTATTTAACTTGGCCATGTTACACAGGGAGCAAAAGTACTCTTTTAGCTTATTCTCCTCTTAGAGGGGTAGCTTTAAAAAATGCTTATCAGGTTTTAGGTTTCTACTTTAGGAATATTCCTGTTATGGCTGCCAATAATAATTCTTTGTTAGCAGTCTAAACTGAAAAAATACTTCCTAGACTCTAATTCTGGACAGCTGTGAGGAAGCTAACAAATCCAAATTCAACTATCTTGAAATATAAAAAAGAATCTTTCCTTTGAGTTTGAGAGGGTGGCTGCGTATGTCTCCTGGTGTTGGCAGGGCAGCCCCACAACTGTGTATTCAAAGTGTTAACTAGGGGATTCACTTTGGCACAGTTACCCAATGTAGCAGGGACAGGCTGGAATAGAAATTTAACCCATGTCTGTACAACCATCAGCACTGGTGTCCTAGGTGAAATAGTTTGCCCAAGTGGGCTTAGTGATATGCCACAGCCTGAGGCACAAAACTGTCCATTTTTGAAAACTCACGGTAGTGAAAAGTGCTGACATGAGATAATGATTTGTTCTGCCTCTGCAATCTGAACATGTAATACAGTTTGTTGAAGATACCAAGATTCATATAAACACTCAGCATGTGCCTTTGGGTATGATCAACTTGTGACAAGAAAGAGGATTGGATGTTCCAGTTTAACACAGCACTCCAGTGTGTGCTTATTTTCTGAACTGGTGCCTGCATATCCTCAAAGGTTATCATCTTTTTTCTTTCTACTGGTAGTTTGGATGAAAGAATCTAAAGCAGAGGTTCTTTCTTTGCAACTATATACAAAGTAGAGCACAGAGCTCCTGTATTTCCAGATGGAAGGTTTGGGATGGAAATATGATGACAGGCCCTGCACAGATGGCCAGTGCACAAGCAGAAAGCCCAATGCATTAAGACACTGCTATGTACACAGACTCCAGGTGGCAGCTCCGACTGGGCTGCCTGATGTCTGGCAATTTTGAATAAATGACCACATTCCTCTTTTCCTACCTGGGTGTCGTTTGTAGGAAACAGAACATGTCCATGGGAGTCTGCCTGGAGTGTGAAACTTATACATAGGCACTTAGAAACCTAAATTGCAGAGCTGTTGTATTGCATGGAACTTGCAGGGAAAAATCACAGACATAATTGTATATGACTTTAAAAAAAACCTCAAGAAGCTGGACAGGAAAAGTTAGTACAAATGACGTTTCATCCTTGAGGTTTTGATTTAAAAACTTGCAGTGAATAGATAGGCTGTCACATCTAGGCAGCAGTTTGCATACACATTCCCATAAATACAGTGTTTGTGTTTGAGCTGCAGAGAGGGGGTGAAAGTATCTGAGAAAGCCTAAACCTTTCCCTGCCTCAATACAAACGTTCTTCTGGTTAACCAAGAAAGGAGGGCAAAGCAACTAGGAAGTTCATAGTGCTTTTCTAACAGCAAAAAAATAATAGTAGAATAAGTGATGCTTTGTTCTTAAAAGTTTGCTGTACCTGTCTCGAGCAATCCTTAATGATGACAAAGGGAAAGAAAACTCAGGCCCATTCAGTAAAAATGAGTATAGGCTGGCTGGCTGGAGCAGAGATTTGCCCTTCAGGTGGACTCTGGAGCAGTATTACTTTTAATCTGACACGAAGGGAAACCGAGGCAGTCAAAAGGGAAGGGTTTGCCACTATTATTTTCATCTGTTGCACTTTAAAGTCTAGAGACTGACTGGACTGATGCAAAGCGGGAGACCTCACCTCAACCCGGCTGCCCGCACGGGATGGCAGTTAAAAAGGGCTGCTCTGTGTTAGGGGCCCAGATGTGGGGCCCGGGCCTGCCGCCTGAACCTAGTTGCTTGGTTTTATGTGTGAAAGGCTTCAGTGTTCGCTTCTGGTTTAGTCCTTTCTTTGAAGAGTAGATGCAGGATCAACTTTATAATCTTCGGCAGGCCTGTACAAACATGGTGTTGAATCCGCGGTCCCGGCGATGCCTGCAGTGCCATCTAATGGCTACAACCAACCCAAGCAGCTTCTAGCTGTGTGTTTTCTCCTCCGCCCCCAGCGCGGCATTTGCTAGCACCTCCGAGAGATCACAGTTTGGTAGAGAAGGGGGGTGGGTGAGTGTCTATTCTGTGCTCTATGAAGCCTTCTCTTGCTGGCAATAAAAATAAGATAGGCCTCCTCTAGATTTTTGTCACAGTAAATGTCCCACTTTCCTCCACAGTGTTGTCTCAACAAGGTCGGTTTTACCCACACCAAGGTTCTCTGGAAATTTCCTCCATCATAAATATTAATGACAAGGCAAGATCCTCCTGAAAAGTTCTCTGCTTTTCCCCAGTGCATGGAAAATGCCTTACAGGGCTACCTACAACCTACAAACAATAAATGTTACACTTTGTGGACATCCCCAGTTGTAGGACCCTGTGTCCTATGTTGGGCTTATGCTAAACCATTTGTTCATAAAACAGCATCCCCTTCAGGCCCCATCCTCCCATTATGGGGCCACGATGGACATTACACTGAGATTTACTGGAGGCAGGCTTTAGGATTAAAATAGGCAAAGGCAGGAAGACTCCAGTGTTGGTGAAAAAAAGCTGTTTTCTTCCCGCCCATGTCAGAAAGCGGTGGTAGCAACTGAAATAAGGCAGGACAGAACCTGAGAGTTGCCCTTAGCATGTAACTTGACTTTATCCAGAATACTGTCCAGACACCTTTGAAGTTCCCCTAAGTGTTTTTTATTCTTAAATGATGCTCCGGTGTTTCCATGGTTTCCTGTTCATGCATGGATTTTATTCTTCAGACCTAGTCCATCCAGTTCCTTGGCTCACCTTGTAAATTCTGAACTATGGCAGGGTGGAGGGATGTGCAGTGCCTGAGATCTTTCCTTTTCTCTCTGTCATAGTATAGTTTTTAAGGCACTTGGTCATTTGTGACAGCAAAGTTTGTGAAAGTGTGTGAGGAGACTTTGGTTTTTCTAAGTGACTATACTTGAAGCTTCTTGCAAGGATGTGGAATTACACCTAGTGATTCAGATGGCCCTTCCAGGATGCTAAGTCCCTTGAAGTAGAAATTCAGCGTGATGAATGGATTACCTAGATCTTAGCAGGGAGACACAGTGATGCTTTTGGCAATGTGTAGCACGGCAGCTGGAATGACTGATCCTATGAGCACAGGTTAGAACTCATGCCTAAGGATTTCAGCAAAGCATCGCATTTGAGTGGGTTTATTCCAAAATACATTTATTTGTGTTATGTGTGTCAGACTTTAAGTGTTTGAGACATTTGGGTGCCCTGCTGAGTTTTACTTTTATTGTTGTAAATATCTTTTAAATGAAGATTTTTAATCTTGACTGTAAGTATGAAGTTCTGGTGTTTAATTTCTTTTTTTATTTGTCCTCATTGTAGGATTTTCTCTCCTTGGAGGACACCCTTCCTTCCTTACAACACAAGACATACATCTGGGCACTAATGAGAATCTCACAGACACAGCACGGTTGGTAGAATGTCACTTGATTGATCACTATGTATTTGGTAGTTGATCAGGCTGAAACCTGTCTTACAGAATTTTGGAAGCTAATATTTTCTTTGTGGAAAACATCAGCAGGCAGTCCAAATTTCTTAGGTATTTACAGCTCAGCTCACAGAACCTGTAGTTCTATAGTCACCATTACATCCTTTGAGCTCTCCAAGCCGACTCAAAATGAGAAATATTTTTATCAATTTTGGCATATAGAGTGTTAACGAGAGTGCCAGTCACACAAAGTCCATTTCATGAACCTCAGTAGTACAGCTTCACTGATGACAGCACATATATTCAAACAAGACTAGAAACTTCTGGTTCTGTTGCTCCTCATGGAGCTAGAAGTACAGCTGACTGGCAAAACAAAAAGAAAAAGCAAAAAGCAAAGACTTTATTTAACCTAGTTAGGCCAGCTGCTGGTGGACCTTGGCCTACCTGCAGTGAGAGGATGGCACTGAAGGCCACTCTGATTCATCTGTTCCAGGGGCACCAAACTTGACCAACACTTTGCAGCCTGTTTCTGATTTCATGTGCCCTCCCCCACAGCTGTACTGACTGTCAGAACTGCTGTGGAGGCTGGGCTATAGCATTGTTCTCTTACTGGCACCCTTGGAATATTCTAATCATGCTCAGTCCCACATGCATGCAGGGATGGGTAGCTAGCAGTCTATCCCCAGTGCCATAGCAGGGAAGAACTGAGCTCAAGGTTTTCCTCCAGTGGATTCCCTCCAATGTTGTAGAACGTAGACAGAACATGAGGTTATCTTTTGCAGGGGCTGTTGCTGTTTTTTATAGCACTGCATATATTAAAGACTCCTCTGACCTCAATATTGTGCTGCTTTCTAGGCAGCCGTCTTGCAGCCTGAGGTCGATTCAGTCAGGCCAAGCTGTTGGAAGGTTAGTAGTGCCTGAAAGGTCCTTTTTGTTCTGATGAAAGAGATGCAGTGTCAGGTTTGTCAGGCTCAATTCAAAATATTCAATCAGCCAGCTGAGGTTCCATTACCTCTGCTGTATGCTACAGTTTTCACAGTCAGTGGTAGAGATTGTTTGAGAACTATGTTGCTGCTCTCTTTGTGATGAAATCCAAGGAAAATGTAAGAAAAAGACAAAACATTTGAACTTTTAAAGCTTTTCTTTCTTACTTTTAACTGCTAAAGTAGAAGACATATGGGTGTTCATAGTTAAAATTTTAGTCTCTTCAGTCTTGAAAGTACTTAGCTCTCACTCCTTGCTCGATACATAACTTTGCCAGTATCAAAGTAAGCTGCAATGATAGTATTCAGAGTCTTCAACAAAAGTGTGTCCCACCACCTTACTTTAGTAACTACAAGTTTAAAAATTTCAGTAATTGTGTAAATTGGTGGGCCTGCAAAAGGAACAGATTAATCTGAGATTTAACAGTCAGGTCTGAAGTACATTAGGCCATTGTGTCCAGTGGCCACTGTGTCCAGTTCAGAGCTCATACACAGTAAGTATAATCAAATACATCCCCTCAAAAGAAATCTTTCATACACCATGGGACACAGCCCTAGTTTAAGCCCCAGAAACATCTATAGCTTCATTAAAGTGTGCCATTTAAATGCTTCAGAGCACATGCATCCCAGGATTTTTTAAGTCAAACATACATAGCTTACTATGTCATATTAAAGGTGAATGGGAAACATATCAAAGGTATGTAAATACAAAAGTGATGTATGTAAGTATTATTCTCCAAGTGTCTAGCCTTTTTTCCATTCCCACTGGACCATTGTAAGCAGAGAGTCTTTTGGCAGAGAAGCAGGAGGAAGAGAGGATGCTGAGAGAGGGCACAGTGGGAGGGAGACAGGAGGCTGGTACTGAGAGATGGGCTGAAGAGACAAAACCTGACATGGTGAGAGCAGGGTTGCCAGCACGCCAGGCTGGAAAGACAAAGATCATCTATTTACATCAGCTTAAAGGAACTGAAACTGAGAAGGGATGGGACACACCAGAGCAGTGGGAAATGAATGAAAAAAGTGCAGAGGTGTCATATTTGAGAAGGAGTGACTTTAGGCTCAAAGACAAAATGATGTGAAAGGATAGCAGTGCCACCAAAGGTGGCAGGTGAAACCAAAGGAAGGATTGGTATACCAGGGCCAATGTGAAATTGCACTGTGGTACTTGTGAATGGGAAGGGAAGGACAAATGGTGAGTCTTCAGAGCATTATGTCAGGGTGCCAAGTGAACTGGTGGCTCCTTGGGGACTAGGGAGGCTGGAGTACCAGGACCTCCCCCTGGCAGAGCAGGGCCTCATCAGCTGGCACCCTCTCTCTGTCCCCGGCCAGGGAACAGGACAGCCAGGACACAGCCAGGGCAGCCACGGTGCAGGGCATTGGGCATCTCTGTGGGGATGGGGGTATGCCAAGGCCTAGGACACCAGCCCACAGGTGAGAGTCCAGGTCAAGATCAGCATGGGCATGGTTACAAAGCAGCAAGGGATATGACTCCCAGGAGAAGGGGTTGGCCCTGGTGGAGGCTCCTTGCAGTGCTGTCTGGGAGCCTCCTCTCCCCCTTGACATCAGAGCAATGAGGAGGAGCCCTGAGCTCCACTGTTGCAAAGGTGGCTCTGAACCCCAGCAGCCAAACCTCCAGGAAGGGGAAGGATGCTAGCAGGGTCCCTTACAGAGTGCTCCCCTGCAATAACCTTTCCAAGTCCCATCCCAACGGATGCACATGTCATCCAGAGTCTCTGCCATTCATATGCCCTCTCTGCAGCAAATCCATGCATATTCTGATACACAAATGGACATACTTTGTGTAGGCCAATTTTCATTTCTTCTTCCCAAATGGGATACTGAAGGGCCATTAAATCTTTGGTTCATGGTCTTTTGAATGACACTTGTTTGCACAAACAAAAGGGGAAAAAAAAAAAGTAAGTATAAGAAATACGGCAAACAGTAGAAAAATACACATCTTACAGCGATTCTGGAAGAATTTGTGGAGAAAGCTCCCATGATACCTACTTTCCGCTCAAGCCTTCAGCCTCCCTTTTCTCTGTCACTGCTTGCTTTTCCAGGTCAAGCCCCTGTTTATGACAGTGGGGGTTTTGCTCCTTTGCTGAGTTGCAGCACACACCTGCTACAATGGAGTGAGGGCTTTCCCAAGTCCTTACAGAGCCCCACGTGCTCTGCTTTCACTCCTACTCTCATTAACAGAATTATTATTGACTTTGCATAATCAAAGCTGAGCAGTTTACCCAAAATAACAACCTTGGCATTTGGTGTTAATTCCTTGGTGTTTGTGAATGAAGCCAGCCTTATTCAGTTAGTGTAAGAATAAAAAACAGAATGACTGTAGTAAACCCAGAGGGTATTTCAAACACTTACAGCCATGTGTCTAGGGCTGTGTATGGCTTGAGTACTTTTCAAGAAGTACTTGAGATTGAGACTTAAAGCAAAAGGGCACAGATCTATAAAAGGCAGTTTTTATTAGATTGTTGCCAGTAAGGGTTGAAAGTGTTTCAGCCGTGCGTGTGTGTTTAGTGACTTATTACCTGCTCGTAACACGCGCTTCAACAGACATTTACATTTACGCTGACACAATAGCAAAAAGTTGCCACCTATTAAGGAGCTCTGAGCCTTTCAGTGCTGCTTAGGGCGTCTGGTATATTACATGAAATGAAATGTAAGTTCTGCATCTGTATTTTCCACTGTAGAACAAACAGTTCCATCGTGCACCGCTATAGCTCAGCGACCGTAACGTTCAGGCACAGCACTGAAGAATTCATAGGATGCTTTTACCAGTCCACTGGCATTATTAGGGTATGGATCTCTGCACCTATGGGAGATGGGTTTACTTCTCACAGCTTACTGAGAACACATCCACCATAGCCCCTGTAAGACTATGAATGAAAATGGAGTAGTCTTGTCAGAAACTTAAACATTTTGAATGGGCACGTATTTTCAAAACAAAGCCAAAACTACCTTGATAGCAATATGCTGCCCAAAATATATGGAAATGCACCATTTTCAAATTCAGGGATCAGCCACACCAAAAAAGCATCCTTTTAGTTGTGTTTAATTTGGGATTCCTCAGAGGATACACTTGAATAAAAGATTTCAGCATTTCTCTGTAGAAATAAAAGTTACTTTGAAAAGAAAGATATGCAGCATTCCAATATATTCATGTGTTTCCAAGTTCTGGGATTTTGAAGTTTATAGGCTGACAGTCTTACAAAAAAAAAAATTAGAAAAGAAAAAGACCCTGTAGTTGATGATAACATAAGAATGTTAAATAAAAAGTCACCTGATGAGCCTGTGGATACTCATCCTTACTTTCCAAACCTTTACTTAAGCCGTTTATCTAGCCACTAGCCAAGTCTTGTTTCTGATGGAATCCCAGGCTTACATGATTTCCTTTAAATTGATTTGATTACAGGAGACACTGTTTCCTTAGATGAGGTATATTTTTTTTTTCTGAGTTAAATTTGGTTTTGATTTCAAAATTAATAAACCCAGTTTCCACCTGGGGTTCCTGCTATAAGGTCTGACATCTAGAAATACTGGCATAAAGGCTGTCTGATGTCTTGCTGGTAAGTGTCCAATAAGCCTACCATCTACTTTCAACAGATTAAAGAAGAAAATCAAGCAGTTGTCACTAATTGGTAATTGATTATGACTGAATTTCTTGTAATAGCATACCCTGTAAAGGACCATCTTCTGTAAACTCTTTATCAGTCGTGGCAGGTAGGAATTAGTTGTCCTGACATCCCCCAAAAAAGTCTAAGAAAAATGGGCAATTTTCTGGTGTGATTGCCTCTTTTCCTTGACTGGTGGGACTGGCTATGTCTTGTTTAGGGCAGCGTCTGTTAGATGGCTAGCAAAAGTGACTGTGTATCTATCCCTGATGGCTAGTTCAGAACAGAATAGATTTTCCATAATCACGTGCTTCAAGCTAAAATAAACACACACACAAAAAGAAACTCAGGAGCTAAGAAAAAAGAATGGCACAAACAGCAACTGGTCTGATACCTTGCAATCTGTAAATACCTTGTTCAGTTCCTCCTTTTCACTTGTAGCTGCTATGGGCAGTCTTTTCTTCATAGAGAGCTCCACAGGGAATCTTGTAAAATTTTATAGGAGTTTTGCTTGTGTGAGGAATGTCTGGTGTCAGTAGAAAATATTTGTTACTGACTTCATCAGGAGATGTGTCTGTGTAAAGGCCATGGCATTAACAGCTGCTCTTCCACAAGAGGACATACCAGAATTCTTCATGGCCCATCAGGACGATAGATACCGCAAGGATTTTTCCTGCTCCTCTCTTCAGTCTTTGTTTTAAGGTCCTCTTAGCGATAACACAAAACCACACAAAATGCGACTTCAAAGTCAGGCTTCAGGGCCTGATTAAAGCACACAAACGCAGAGAAATGCAGAGCTCCCATCCATATTTAATTGATCTAAAGAATTCAGAGCACACTGAGTACACTATGCTAATCCACTATGCTAATCTCGGAGCCTCTCACTCTTCGGCAAATGAGGTTAAAGCCAAAGTGCACAGTGACTCCAGCATGCCCCTGTCGGTGTATTGAGTTTCAAACTGGGGCATCACTTTAACGCTTACACCGTGTGTGCCAATATGCAGGTGTGTAGGAAGGAGAAAAAGCAGGCTGGTGTTGTTGGCCTCCTGCTTCTGTATTCTTTAAGATCAGTAAATAACTGTAGCACTCTAAGACAGATCTGTATTCCTCATCCTCACAAAGGTCAGGCCACCATACAGAGCCACTGTAACATTCAGTCAATGCTACGTTTGTTCTTTGCTAAAAGACTCAAGAAATCTTATACTTTACCTTATCTGGAGTTACCAAATTTTATAGTCATGCAATCTCTTACCTTAGTTCAGATACCTTAACGTTTCTTGATGTTACATCTAGAGCTACAATCAAACGCTAGAGAAAAAAAACAGAAAAGACAGCAGCAGTTTCCATTTTGTAGTTTGTTCACAAGTAAAGGTGCTTACTTATTAGCAGCTCGTTAAATGACTGCATTTAAGTGTGTTATGCAGGCATGGTAAATTATTCAGAAAGCTGAAAAAAATTGATTTGTTACCACTTCTCATCAATATTTATGTGTTGCATGCTGAAGAGTGCAACGGGGATATCTATGTTAGGTTTGACTTGGGTCTTTTCTGCCATCCTCTAGGGTACTGTCCAGCATGACAGACGCAATCTTGGCTCGAGTTTATAAGCACAGCGACCTGGAGCTAATGACGAAAGAAGCCACGATACCAATAATCAATGGATTGTCCGATTTACATCATCCTCTCCAGATTTTAGCTGATTATCTAACCCTTCAGGTAACAATAGGATCCCCATCCGGTTCAAAATAATTTATTCCTAGGTTTTTCTTAGTGGTAACTACACAACACTTGTTATTTAAAGAGATCTTCATCCAGCAATATAATTAAGGGCCTGTTTCATTTAAAACAATTACCTAGCCCTATCAGCTGTAGTGGGACTGAACTTAAACATGGAATTAGGTACTTCATTGGAATGAGGCTCCAATTCAAAAAATGTGGGGGCTTTACATACTAAGATAAAGGTGAGATGTTGGCTCAGCCAAAGCCAGTGAAAGTTTTTCCACTAACTTAAACTCATTACTTTACTCTATTCCTCCCTAACCAATGATCAGTTTAAAAGGAATCTCTACTCATATATTAGGAAACTGGTCAAACAAATTTGTTTTGAAAAGCCGTTTAATACTACTAGTGCAAATGCTAGTGTTCAGGCACTTAAACCTATTTAAACTTTGCTCATATCCAATAATAGTTTAAAAAGATTATATTGTGCAGTTTAATAAAATAGTTGGTTTGACAGCAGGATATCTTACACATAGAATACCAGATGTTTATCTGTGAACAGAAGGACTATGCTCTTTTACAATCAATTGAGAAACTGGCTGATAAAAAAGGTTATTATACTGCAGTGCAGGCTGACAACTATGATGAACTCCTCTGACCTTGTTTACTTTCTGAATGAACAAAATGCACACTGCTTGAAAAAGAGACGGCAGAATAATTTCCTGTTCATTCAGCTGTGTTTCGCAGAATCATAGAAATGCAAGGTTGGAAAGGACCTACGAGATCATCCAGTCCAACCATCCTCCTCTGACTAATACTACCCACTAAACTACTAGCTTAGTTTAGTGGGTAGTATTGCTTAAACTGTTGCTTAAAACCTTAAAACTAACAGCTTAAACTACTTAGCTGTTGAAGACCTTGATATAGGGCATTCAGTATGTGGAAAAGATCTAGTGAGACTAACATTAAGTCACTCATTGCTTAAACTGTAAATACGGGAAGACTCTTATGTTTATTGAAAATTACTTTTTCCTTACTTTGTGTAGTATTTTTCATAAAATTTTCAATACTGAAAGAGAAGAGACCAGCAACACTTGGGATTAAAATGGTTCACATACCTCAGGATAAAATACATTTGTGAGATCACATTGAGCCAGCCTCAATGAACTCTTCAAAGTATGTAAGACAGTAAGCTGTAATGAGGTCATCAATCACTAAATGTCATAATTTAATTTACACATTATGTGCAAGTGTAAATCAGGTGAGTCTTATGCTTGTGTTTTGCAAGGGGGTCTGTCTTGCAAAAACCTTAGTTCTTAGCATTTTATCACTTGTGAATAACAGGCTTCAGGAATAAACTGTGTCTCATGGTCTACACAACCATTGATTTCTCTGCCCCTAAACCTGGCTTTATCCATGTCTCTGACTGCAGCACTAAAGTTCAGAAGGCTGTTGCCCTGTACTCAATCTTCAGTCAATGAAGAGGGTCCTCTGAGTATCTCAGTCACCCTCTAGAGATGCATCTCTTTCTCCACTGATCTAGGGGGGAAACTATGGAGATCAGCAGAATGAGTACATTCCCTGTTGGTCGTACTCTGCTCCCCCTCTTTTGTGTCCTTGTATAGGGCAGCCATGGTAGAAACTCCAGGTGAACATGAGCCCACGGGCTGGACTTTTTCTTGGTTTGAATAACTAGGGCAGCAGCAACAGCTAGTGGGAGCCCTTGTTGCTTCAAGCACTGGGGAGGACATCATTGAAAAGGGTGTCCCTGCCCATTCTGCATGATTAGGAAACAGGGCCATGACAGCTGGTACTCAAACAAAAGAAACATTTGATGTGCAGAGGTACCATGACAAAGCGAGCACTTACAGAGATCTCAAGGAGTGCCTCAGCTTTTGCCCAACCATGGAGGGGTTTTAAAATTTGCAACGCTTTCCCAGTCAGCCTGATAAGCAGAGCACTGTGTCCCCCAGCTGTGCCCATCTCCTCCCCAGTCTTTCCAGCATGTTCTTTAGCCCAGTGTTTGTCAGGAGGTCTTTGAGGGCAGCTGGGTGCCTGCCCCACTTTGCCAAGGGCATGCTGCACCACTGGTTTCTGAACCACTTTCCATTCTTGCTTTTTTACCCAGGAGGGAGGGGCAGGCAGGGAGAAGCTCTTGGCAGCGCTGTGGGTGTTGGCACTGCCTGCTCTTTCCCTTTCTGACCTGCCTGGCTGCTGCCTTTTTTCCTCTCTGCACTTTACACTGAGGCAGAGAAGACCAGTCTTACAGCCAGTTGCACGCAGTAAAATGGTGTTTTAATCACACAAAGAACTTTACCAGGTCACAGAAGTGGAATTAGCACTTGACAGAGTGTGAGCCACAGGGTCTAGTTGTTACTTACCACAACCAAACTGCTTGTGGGATTTTTGGCAGGGTGAAAAAATGTTATCCAAGTACTGCCTGCAAGGAGATTAATATAGTGATGTTGAATAGTACCACTGATTCTTTGAATAAGTTGAAAATTCATATATAAGATTCAGACTGCTTTCCTGTAGTACAAAGGCAAGTTGATTTATACATACAGGCAAACTACAATAGTGGCACAGACTGCTAGCCTTATATTTAACTGTAACTCCAGGTTTTGTGCACCTTATTTCTCATTTAAAAATGTCTCTTCCTTATCTCTGTAAATATTTCTGCCTGGATCTGCTCCTCCTACTGTCATTACATACCCAAAATGTACTTCTTTTTTTTTTCCTCCTTTTTTTCTCCTGCTGCATTTGCCAGTGGAGCAGTCTGGCCCTCATCAAGCTTAGCACATTGTTATTCTTCCATGTTCTAAATCCTATTAATTTTGTAATGTGCCTTCTTGAAACCTCTTGAAGCACTTTTGCATCGGTCTAATTTGCTGGTTTATTTTGTCAGAATGTTGTCTTGCTCATGGTTCCTGATTCCCTTTTCACAGGTGCATTGCAGTGTGGCCATTTTAGTACAGTCTGTTGCATTCCCCAAACGGTGCAGCTGGTTTATTTTCAGGACTGACAGTTCTTGTTCTGTATTCAGGGTGTTCTTGTCAGATCACAAAGTATGCTCCTGTCATGAATATTAGAGTGAGAATCTTCAGGTTCAACATCCTCTTGCACAGTGACTTCTTCCTGAGCAACCTGGAGCCCCTCATGTTTGATGTCTGAACTGGCTCTGCCCTTTAATAATGTGGTCAGGATTGATGCCTTTTATTATGGCATGAGGGATGTTTTCCTCAGTATATGTGCTACCCTCTTTCTTAAAAGTTGTGTTGAGCTGAGTTTGCTTGTGAGTTATAACCCACTAGAAATAGCTGTAAACATTATGCAAACTAATTTTGAGGGTTTGGGGATTTGGTCTTTAAAAACTGTGAGTTTATGTACTGATACTGCGCACATGCAGAGCCACTCTCCGTCTGTGCTGATGGCATGTAACAGCCACTTGCTGAGTCCACCCTGGGCCTCTTGCCTCTCAGTCTTCTGGCTCACAACTTCTGCTCTGCAAAGCTTGGATGGACAGCAGCATCACACAATTTGTATTCTGGGGACAAATTGAGTATTGACATTATTTCAATTGGTATTAATGTCACTGACCGAATCAGATAACTTGTAGTTGACTGCAGGATGGCCAAACTGGTAATTAGAGTGGATCCATATGCCACTAGCTCTTTATGTCACTGGCCTGAGGGAAATTTCTTTTTCAGAAAGAAATGGTTGGCATAAGAAATACATCAGTGATTCTTTTTTAAACAGTGTAACAAATTACAGTGTTGCCCAGCTTGAAGAGGGCTGCCATGTATTCTCAACTTATGCATATGTGACCCAAAGAGCTCAAATTATTATAGTCTTCAAATCCCTCACCATTATTCTCTTCATCATTATTCTAACAGTTGGAAATCTCAACTAAGATCTGGACTGAGCCTCTAGAATATACTGTTTCAGTAACCATGACCAAAAAAAAGAACGTGGGAGCGGAAAGGTAACTGGCCCATCATCTGCTTTCAGCTCAGTTTGAAAGCTGCTAGATCCAGGTTTGCCCAGTTTCTCATTTACTGGATTGCACTGTCTGCCAAAGGGCCAAAGCTTTGATTAGTCCCCTGCTTTCCATTTTAAATTTTGACAGACTATTGATTCATTATTCAAAAGCTTGTTTTCATTGAAGGCTGTTATAGCTGCTGTGGCCAAACATTGCAGAAGTAATCTATAATGGTGTCAGAGTTTCAGTCTAGCTGTAAGCAAGTCCAGGCAGAGGCAGACACGAATGTCCCTAATTAGTTAAACCAATCTTGGCTAAACATACAACAGTGCTAAATCACTGAGCATGCTTTTTGTTTGGTTTTTCCCCCAGGGTTTGATACACTGATACACTGCAACCATGGATAAGATCAGAATGAAATATTGTAAAAGCAGCGTGGGGATGAGAAAGTCGGCCGTATAATTGACATTAGTAGTTCATCGGGGGGGGAGGTTCCTGGCAATAGCAAAGCCAAGTTTTGTGACACTACAGCAGCAATCACTGGCTTGCCAAAGAGGCTTTCACAGGGGAGAGGGGCTCTAGATTTTCTAAATATGTTACTTTCTGAATAGCTTTATTAGGTTCTGAATAGCTTTACTAGGTTCTAAATAGCTTTACTAGGAGTATAAATATTTTAAAGTCAGGTTCCAAATGTGAGGAGAAACTGCGGAACACCCAAGCAGGTAAAAAGCCTGCATGAATAACACAGAGTTTGGAGAAGTTGGGGAGAGATGTAAAGAGAAAAATATCTTCCGAGGCTCAGGCGATCAGCGTGTATTGTAAAGGTTCTGGTTAAACCTGATGTGTTACCACCATGGCAAAACTCTTTTAGCAGGATTTTTTCCTGTGTGGTTCTATAAGCACACACTATAAAACAGGGTGGGGGGGAAAGTATGGTCCACATACTGTAGCTTTCTTATAGCCTCAGAGCTTTCTGGTTCTGACCAACACAGTCATGTTATGTCTCTTGGAAGCTGAATATGTGTGCCTGTATGTGGTACTGTCACGGTCATAGTGAGCTGGCTTTAGGGGAAGAGCTCTGAGTTATGGCAGCAGTGTACCAGTGGCAGCGTAAAACTTAGGACAGGATATAAAATAGGCTCCACAAGTGCACACACAGCATGATTCTGCCTTGTCTACAACTTCCTCCATTAGCTAAACATCTTCATTAAAATTAGCTCAGCTATGCTCACTCTCTATAGTAGTAACTGCAGATGTAGCTCTGCGATTTGCAGTGCATATTGGGGGTCATTACACAGGCACCTCCAGTACTTCCTATTTTACCTGTAACAGCTAGTAGCTTGGGAAAACAGAGAAAAGTGTTTAGTATGCACTGTGCTTCTTTTAATACAGAGTAGCAGCTGGTAATAAGATGGAAGTTATTTAACATAGCAGTATATTTGTGACTCACTAGTCAGTGCTTTGAGCATTATAGGCTACAATGTCTATTTTTAAATAGTAAGATCAAAAGAACTCAGGGTTGTCTCATTTGCTCCTGGCTGCAGGTTCATGTCTCAGCTGTCACTAAGCCCTAGCTGGAAACAACCCTTTAAATAAGTGCTTTAGTTTGGCTTTCTCCTAGGAGCACCATTGCTAGGAGATGTGAGAAGGACTTTGAAAGATCCTTAGATGCCTGCAGAGCTGTTACACTTAAATACCTTCCATGCCCACAAAGTCCTGATTTGCTTTGTTCTGTAAACGCCCTTGCATCAGACCTCTGCCAGTGAGCCTGCTGCTAACAAACTTTGAAAAAGCAATAGGTTTACAATACAATGCTGTAGTTTCAGCCCTTGAACTGTAGGCAGCCTAGGACTCTATTAGGTTTAGATTTCAGCAGAATTCTAATGCCATTCAAGATTTTGAGTGCTAGTATTTTTGAATTCAAAATTATGGTCATTGGCAGAAATGCCCGTAACTTTGTTCTGGCAAAACTTCACAACTATTTGATTTGGAGAAGCTGCTGCCAGGAGAGGAGGGGATAGTCCCAGCCCTCTTCCTGTTCTGTCTTTTGGCATCTTTGCTGCAACTCCCTGCAAGGTTGCCAGTTAGCACAGCTCTGCAGCGTGGATGTCTATCCGCTCTGACAAGCATTGAATCGTGTCACACTAAGTGTTGAAATGCTGTCTGGCTTCCAGCTACTACAATGCAATTGTAGCATGGCCCAGTTTTGAACTGAGAATAAAAAGCTCTCTGTCTTCTCTTTGGTCTTTTGCATCATGAGATAGAGTTGTACAGAGCAGGCGTATAGAAGTAGCTGTTTATGTCTTTACAAACTTTCTGGTATCAAATTAAGTACCTATAAACAAGCATATTTAAAACAAGACTTCCTGCTCTGGAAATGTGAAACTCATGTTGTTCTTGTTCCTCCTTAGGCCTTATCTGTTGGCAGCTGAGGGCCAGAGTAGCTGCACACGCACAGGCTGTAAGTGCCATCAGGCAGAGCTACAGTTAATGCTGTAATGCTGTACCAACTTTGGGTAATCCACACTTTAGAAAAATCATTGCACTCTTTGGCTGTACAACAGAGGGCAAACCCTGAAGGCCGAGTCTGGCAGAGCTGCTTTCAAAGTATTGCTCTTTGCTCTCCAGTACAGCTGTGATAGTTAAAATGCAGTCTAAGGACATGGCCACTACCATGGCCACAGGGAACATTGTGTAGAGACAACCAAGCCAGAGCAAACCTGAATTGTCACTGTTCAGGGAAAGCTGGAGGGAGGGTTATCCTAGGCATTAGGACCCTGCCTCAAAATTAAGTATTTCTACCATTCAGTAATACGTATGAGCACCAACCCATGGCTGTGCAGCTTTTATGCTAAAGATACTGGTTCTGTGGGTCTTCCTGTAAGACACAGGGGGCTTTCTGTCCCTGGCCACCATTCTGTAGCTGCAGAGTTCCATGCAGCTAGCATTTGAAGGTAGCTAGCCTCCTTTGCACCAGACCTGTCTGATCAATCCCTCCTACCTATCCCATCAGCTTGCTCATCTCACCTGGAACATAAAATCATAGAATCATAGTATCATATAGGTTGGAAGAGACCACTGAGATCACCAAGTCCAACCATCGGCCCTACTCTACAAAGTTCTCCCTTACACCAGATCCCTCAACACCATATCCAAACACAGTCAGGGATGGGGACTCCACCACCTCCCTGGGCAGCTGATTCCAATGACTGACTACTCTTTCTGTGAAAAACTTTTTCCTAATGTCCAGCCTAACCCTCCCCTGCTGCAGCTTGCAGCCATTCCCTCTTGTTCTGTCGCTAACTGCCTGTNAACCCTAGGGCTGTCCAATTAATTTGGCAGGAGCACTATGGTGGGTTGAACGGGCTTACTGTCACCTGGATCGGGGATGGAAACAACGTCCTCCACTCCATCATGACAAGTGCTGCAAAGCTGGGAATGCATCTGCGTATTGCGACTCCCAAGGTAAGAAGGCCGTGCACATGCAGTAAGGAAGGCAAACTTTGTTCCTTCTTGTGTCAGCCACTTGGATACTCTCCAAGGGCCTCAGCTAGCGGTGCCTGCATGTATCTTGAGTGCCAACCAAGGTTCAGAATTCGGATTCAGTTATTTTTATGCTAAGTGAGAGTAATTCTACTGAGTCCAACTTCAGGAGGGCTGAGGGGAATTCATGACTGCAGTAAAAATCATGGAGGATAATAGTTCCATTTGAGAAAGTGTTAAAAACTCATCTGATGCCCTTTCCCCCTGTGAAAGTTGTTTCAAATTGGTGGAAGTGTTGCATCTTGTTTGGTTCTGTTTGGTGATGCTGCTTTTCAGAATGCTGCATTGTAATACAATATAAAATAGAAATCAAAGAATCAGTTTAGAACAAAAAATTAAATGATGGATACACATGTCGTTCTGTAACTTCTGAAATTAATTTTCTTTACCTTATCAGAACATTTTCCACCAGTTTATCTTCAAAATTAACTTTCAAGAAAATCAATTTCCCCAAGTTTTACAGTTCTGAAAGACATTCTTCTTTGCATGGCAGTTGGTTCAATTAGTATTTTTATAACCAGTGTTAATAATCAGTAAAGATCTTATATATGTTCCATGATACGTTACCTATCATCTCTTTTGGCAGGGCTTTGAACCAGACCTCAGAATAACTAAAATATCAGAACAGTGCTCCAATAAGGTAGGAGCCTGAGAAATAGCCTAGTAGAGTATTTTGAACAGAGTTTGGTTTTGTTACAGATGAAGTTGAAGTTCTTTGTCTTCCTGATCTTCCTTATTTTATTCCCATTAGTATGGTACCAAGTTACTCCTGACAACAGACCCTTTGGAAGCTGCAGACGGTGCCAATGTCATAGTTACAGATACATGGATAAGTATGGGACAAGAAGAGGAAAAGAAAGAAAGACTAAAGGCATTTCAAGGTTATCAGATTACAATGCAGGTAAAAATTGAGATTTAGGTTTTGTTGATGCTTTTGCAATTTGCATTAATAATAATCAACATCAGCAAAGCATGGGTTTGGTATTTTGAGTGGAGTCATGGAACAACCATATGCAAGCTTGCCTCCTGCTTGAAAAACTCACAAAGATAACAAAATTTGAGTTGTCTTGTACACTTCACGTGGCTTGGCCTCTTTCAGAGCTTTCCAATGAGATACAACCCCAGGACACATAGAGCAGAGATAACCTTTTACTTCTTTACGACCTAAAAACTATTTCTGACTTTGTATTTCCTCTTCGCTACTGCAAATGATCCCCTATATTTTATCTAGGATGAGCAGCTCACAGATTAATTCTTAAATGTCTGGGCAGCATTTGGGGCAATTTTGTGTATATCTGTCAAGAAATTTCTTTAAAGTCATCTAGTTAAAATACTTAGCAGCACAAAATCAGTAGGAGAAAACATAAACTCTTAATTGTTCAAGATAAAAAGGACGTTTTCCTTGCTGATAGAATTACTGGTTTAATTAGTTGTTCATTGGTGTTAGCTCAATATATTATGAGTGACAATATCAAAAGAAAAAAATTATAGCCTTCTAAATCATGCTTTAGTATGTTCTTGTTGCAACTATCCATAGTGTTATATTACTGTAAGGCATTCAAATCAAGATCGCAGTTTATCGATCCTCGAGTTCACTGGTGATCTTACTCCCCTACTAAAGCCTGAAAAATAGGAGTAAACATTCAACTTTTGTGAAGTCAGCACTGAAGTCTCACTGACTTAAATGGGGATATTCCCTTCTTACTCACAGATTAAAAATTCTTTCGAAGTCAGTGGAATTCTTCTTAGTTCATCAT
The DNA here is from genome assembly GCA_013400555.1 of Jacana jacana. Taxonomy (NCBI): domain Eukaryota; kingdom Metazoa; phylum Chordata; class Aves; order Charadriiformes; family Jacanidae; genus Jacana; species Jacana jacana. The sequence goes on from VZTM01035516.1 coordinate 37,605, forward strand.
CCAAGTAACCAGAGTGGGAGCTAATATAAAATTTGTTAACCTTTTTGCTAGTTAAAGATTTTACGAATGTCCTCACATGGTTATTTATTTTTATATGCTTTCTGATTTACAGACTGCAAAATCTGCTGCTTCCAACTGGACGTTTTTACACTGTTTACCCAGAAAGCCTGAAGAAGTTGACGATGAAGTATTTTATTCTCCACGGTCATTGGTTTTCCAGGAGGCTGAAAACAGAAAATGGACAATTATGGTAAAAATAGAAGATGACCATAGTAGAGGTTACGGTCAGCTTCTGCTCTGCCTTACACTACAGGATTGGGTTCAGCTTGGCTCCTCAATAAATAGTAAATGCTAATACCTGTGTTTCAAAAGCACATCACAATTTTTACTATAGGCAACAAATATATGTAGTACAAATGCTTCATATTTTGATGATTATCTGTTGTTGCTTGACCCAATTTTTATCACTAAGTGAAATCTACAGTATGAACAGTAATTTTTTGATATTTAAATCACTGGGTTTAAAGATTACCTTAGCAGCTGGATTTTAAGACGTGTTAAATGCTGAGATCCCAGGACTGGTCTTTCAAACTACAATTTCCCAAACACTCAAAGCCAGAGATTCTGCAGTTTTCTCTCAGGAGAAACTTCTGCAGATCCATGGGAACCATGAGAGGACACTTGACATTTAACATAAACTGTAACTCCTCTCTCAGCATTCCTAGAATTTCAGAAAATAGCTGCCAGATCTCTGTAGCCTGTTATTTATTGTCGGCTTTAGAACCACCATACATTAGTAAAAACTTTCAGAGGCAAAAAATACCCCAGAAATGGCATTGTCATAGCTCTCAGATGACCTTTAGATGTGCTCCAGGTGAATAACTGCTTAAGTACTTACTAAAACCTCAGATTTTGGGCACAGTCAAAATTATTAACAAATTTGTGTGAAATTCATAATTTTGGACTTAAAATTCCAAAACTGCTCATACTTTTTGTTTTATTTTTGCAAAGTTCCTCACTGCCCTACATGCTCTTTTTTTTAAAAAGAGAACAAACACTTTAATTTGGGTTCCAGCTGCACTGTTTTGGTTTGGTTTTTTGTTTGGTTTTTTTTAGGTAAGAAAAATGCTGTATTTGTATTTTATCAAGCTATAAAAATAAGAAATGTATAGGTATAGGTCTTGTTTATATATTATTTTCTACCACTTTCAGCTCATACAGCAAACTGACAAATAAATGCTTTGCTCAGCTGTGGTTCCAGACAGGGCTGACATGGATAGCAGCGAGGGGCTGCACAGCTGTGTGTTCAGTCCCAGCTGTGTGCCTGGGATTGCCTGCCACTCTGAGCAGTGCTGAAGGGAAAGAAAGGGGAGGCAACCAGACCACGAGAACCCTCACAAATTTACTTCTGGGCCAAAATAACAATTTGCAGTCAGACATTGCTGTGAAATCACAACAGCGTGAACCAGGTAATACCTTGTCAAAACCTAGTCAGCATGGGCACTGAAACAGGCACTGGAACAGGTTGCCTGGGGAAGCTGTGGATGCCCCATCCCTGGAGGTGTTTAAGGCCAGGCTGGATGGGGCTTTGAGCAACCTGCTCTAGTGGGAGGTGTCCCTGCCCAGGGCAGGGGGGTTGGAACTTGATAATCTTTAAGGTCCCTTCCAACTCTAACCATTCTTCATGATTCAACGGGACTTGTGATGTGCACAGGTGTGGGAAGGATGGCAGAGCTGCCGCAACACCATGTTTTATCTAGCTGCTGTTCCCATTACTCTCACTTCACAGCCATACCTAAGGTTTGTTGGCATACTGGGGGAGGACAGGAGACATAGATGGCCCACTACTAACCTCCATGAGGGTTTTCCATGTTTTACCACAGAAAGTCCAGCTAAACCGGGATAAATTTCAAACTCTTTATTCTAGTATGGCTGTCACTGATGGTGATGGAAGTTCTGCTGAAATCCACAAGCAAGCCCATGTGCAGTTTGTGTAGGTGCAGTGTCTCCTGGCAGAAGCTGAGGATACAGTATAACACACCAAAAAGTCCTCAGCATGTGGGCTCAATGTGCTTTCTCTGCATTTCTCCTAGGCTGTCCATTAATGCATTTGGTCCACACTTAGAAAACCTATCAGCTCTAACACAGAACATCCTCACTAATTTTCAGCGCTTTCCTGATTCATCATCAGAAATTCTAGCAAATAAATCTAAGTGTGCATTTTTTGTCAGAGCAATAACTTTCAACAGAAGACTTCAGAGCTGGAGAATATTTCCCCCCTTATTTATTTTTATGGAGTATCTGTTTCCAATGTGATTGGATTTTTTTCTTTTCTTCCTCCTCTAGGCTGTCATGGTTTCTCTGCTGACAGATTACTCACCACAGCTACCAAAGCCTACGTTTTGATGCCTGGCTCCCTGCCAAGAGAAAAACATTCCTCATCGGCAGAATACCCTATTCTGCAAATACATAGATCTTCTCCAGAAAGGATCAGGGCGATGAACGAAGGATCCTCTAAGAAAACCGTGTATTTGGGTGCATAATATTGCATTACATTGGTGAAAACCTTCAAGGCAATAAATGCCATCGCAAAAGACCCTTTTCAGCTCGGTGCTCCAGGTTGTGTGTTCTTTCTAGCAATCAGCATCATGGAAAATTTCCTAAGGTTGTACTTTAATGGTTGGCTCTACCAGCATCCTAGGCCTAGCATAGCCTACGCATAACCCTGTCGGAACTTGTACGGTGTAATATGACAGACATAAATGTCTCCCTAAGCCTGTCCCTTATCTCAGGGAATGTGGGTGGAGAAGCAGTGCTTTACTGTTTGCCTTGGTTGCCTGCACTTCCTGGGCTCCCCCGGCTCCTGTTTCTGTTCTCCAGCCAACCTCCAAATCCCACTCCTGCTTGACACCAAAAATATAGAGACCTTGTGAGTGTGATCTTTCTCCATGACATTCCTGTGGGCTGGCACCGGAGGATATTGCTGCAGAATGGGAATAGAGCAGCTTCCACAGGGCTGAACGCAGCAGAGAGGGACAACTGGAAGGAACTGGTTCATTCTTTGTCCAGATCCTCCCAGACCTTCACTCCCTAAACAGAATTTTGCCTAAAGACACAAGTTTTCTTTTTTTCTGAGCAAGCATGAGGGACACCACATGGTGGAACTATGTACAGCTCCTTCACAGAAAGAGTTTACTGCATTTTGTCTGGCACGGTGATGACATGATGTACGTGTCACCTAATCCCTCTCAGCAGCAAGCACACTCATGGCATTTGTAGTTTTTATGATAGCTGGATGTGCACACGTTTAATTTAGGTAAAGCTTTGAGTACTGGGAAAAACCATCTCCTTTGTCGTTGCTAATTAGTCTCAAGAATGCATTGATTATTTTTAATTATTTTTTTTTTTCCTGCTGCAATACTGGAGCGAAGTCTGTGATTTCTTTAGAAATTCTTCCAATGGGTTTCCATTTTCTGACCGGCTTTCATTCCTTTCAAAATTGGAGTGTGCTGTTGGGCCACACAAATCACTGAAGCAAAAATAAAACTACACTTGTTTATCTACCCACGTATGATTGATTCGCTGTTTTTGCAGGGACTTGCGTCTCTCTTGTTAAAATTAACATTTTCCATTACGACTTTACAAGGGTTTCAATACTTCAGTGATCACTTACACTCCAGCAGGGATCTAGCTGCGTTGGGGCTGGTGAAATAGAGGTATGTGCTAGAAATCGCTCTTTTACTGCGCAGTTCAGCACGCGGAGGAAAATCCATGCAGCACGGTCTATTTCTGGTTGTGTTAGGTCCTGCTGGGTGAACTGGGTAGGTACTTCAAACTGTGATTGGTCTTCTTGGAGCTAGTGAGCTGCTCAAGTGCTCAGAACCGTAGATACCCTTGCTAACCTGATTTCAGTGCTACCTGAGAGTAAGAGTTCATTTTGCTGGTCCTTTCACACACACAGAAAAAGCATGGATATCAGTTTTACGATGTCGTTTAATGTACTATCAGTTTAGTCAGGCAGATCTGTAATAATGGAGATGTCTTGTTATATGTTTCAGGGTGAACAGAGTAACAATTATCTACTACTCTTTTGCTTCTCCGCACTCAGATTAGCACTAGGGTGCACCTAGGTTATCCCAGAACCTTTTCACGCTTGGGAACCTGAGCGGGATGCCAGACCTCGGAATCCCCTTGACATTTTTAAAACACATGCACAGACCTGCTGCGCAGCACACGAGCCAAAGGAGCCCAGCATTTCCAGGGGGTAATTTCATAGAATCATAGATAGAATCCTTTGGTTGGAAAAGACCCTTGGGATCATCAAGTCCAACCATCAGCCCTACTCTACAAGTTGCCGCGGCCAGGAGCAGTGAAGCCAGACGCAATCCATATGATTGGTAGATCAGCTTCAGCTTTAATCAGAAGGCTCTCCAACCAGAAAGCAGTACAATCCAGTCAGAAGGCAGAATACAGTTTGTTCTAAAGTCACAGGTCCTCATTCGCTAAGCACTACATTTCGGATAGGGAGAGGGATATTGTCCACGAGCTTTCCACGCACTTTCTACTCGCTTAAAGTTGCCCCATGATTGGCTACAACATTTGTGTCATTTGCTGCTTCCTACACTTTGTTTCGCTTTCACTTCGTTGCTTACTTCCACTTATTTGCATATGTGCCCTTTCAGTAACTCCCTCTTAAAGGGCCTGCTCTCAACAACAAGTTCTCCCCTACACCATAGCCCTCAACACCACATCTAATCTACTCTTAAACACAGTCAGGGATGGGGACTCCACCACCTCCCTGGGCATGTTCTACCCCTCTGTGAACTTATGCAGGGAAGGATGGTAACCCTTCCTCTGTCTTGCACAAACCTTTCACACCGTCAGCTGTTCTGATGCTTTTCAGAAGCCCTGGGTGGACTGAATGCACATGCACTGAGCGACTGACCACTGCGTGGGAGCGCTGAACGTGCTGCTGCACCTTCCCGCCCATGTGGTCCCCAGTTTGGTGCGTGCTGGGTGCCAGACACATCCCAGCAGGGCAGATTTACTGAACCTGTGCAGGCTGTCAGTGCAGCGCACGCAGAGCACATCTGACACTTCCTAAAGGGGTTGGGTTGGGACCAAACAGACATATACATTTCTGCCCCAGTAGCCCAGAAATACAGTGTCCTCAGGGGTCTCTGATCTGTCTGGAGGGGCTTCCACTGCCTCCCCTCGCAGCAGAGAGCACCATGAGGCTCAATCTGCTCATGCAGGTCCTGGGATTGCCAGGTAGCAGCTGTGGTGGCGTGCAAGGCGGGAGTATTATTATGCCATCCAGACTCCTCGTGCATTCATTACTCGAATTCACAAGTGGTGGCTGCAAACGCGGGGAGTAAAGGAAAGGGCAATGATGTAGAAAGAATTTCTAGGGGGGGAAGGTAGTTATCAGCATGCAAAGGGCTTACGACAAACGCATAACAGGTAGCAGTCACTAATAGCTTACAGTGTTTTTCATTACATTTATTATGCTTTAATCAGTAGAAGTGCTGTTTCCATCGCTGAGTGCACTTGAAAGACAGGGCGTTGTTTTCTCCGTCTTTTTACAGAGAGGCTCCTGCCTGGCTCCTGATAGCTCCTTCCCCAAGTGCCCTGCTCTTCTGTTTGACCTGGAGAACAGTCCTGGGGCAGTTCAAATCTATGAATTCTTACCCACATTTGCCAAATTTAATAAGCCCCTGTTCCAATATCTCACCTTTGTGTGTTTGCAGTGCTGCGCTCTGGTTCTTCTCCAGGACCACGCACCGAGAGGGATAGCTGCCTGCCTAATCCATCAGAGGCATAAAGGGAGGACTGCCCCCCCCTGCCCTGCTCCTCCTCACCGATGGGCTGGCTGTGGGCTACTACAAGTTCAGCCACATCCAGACCTCACACACAGACAGGCACTGCAGCTGTGCTGTGTCCCAATCTGCTATATGTATAGTAACTTTGCTGCCCAAAGCCCAACCGCATCTCCAAAGCTAGTACTAGCTCCGGCTTTGAAATGACCAGGGTGTGACTGATCCTAGCTGAGCACCTGGGGAAGTATCAGGGGCTCAGAAGTTACTCCTCTAAGGTCATTTTAGACAGCTGAGTGTCCCAGAGACATCTGCACAGACCTGGCAGGTTTGACACCAGACCAATGGGGTATGTAGAGCAGAAACTGGTGGCCAACAAGAACATGCTTGTGCTTTGGCATCCTGTCCACTTCCTCCGTACCTTTATGGTCCTTTAGAGGATTATTATACTTAAGAGTTAGAAATGCAGTATTGCCTATTATCACGTGTTCTGCAGCTTGTTACCAGCAGTGGTGGGATTCTTTGGTTACCCTTACGTGGTCTTCTGAAAGTGATCTAACATTAGAGATTCAGTAGAGAAAGAGGGGCAAAATGCTTCTCTATCATTTTCTCAAGGAGTAAGAATAACACTTTTTCCCCTGTGTATTGCAAAGCTAAGAAACAGCACAGTAACTGCAGCAGGTGAGAGATCTGCGGAAAGAATTTACAACTAATTAATATCTCTAAGAACTTTGGAAGGACTGAGTGGGGAGCCTGGACAAGCAGGAGGGAACAAAGATAAGTAGGAATTCTCAAACAGAATTAAATAGTTTATTTGCACCAGCTTACATCAGGAATGACACTGGAAAAAAAATCTACAGCAGACGTACTCATAGTCTGGTAGCAGAAGCAATCTCCTGCGAGACACTGAGTTGATAAAAGGGAAACACAGGAATAATTAGATGAATTGAAAAGCAAGGAGTTGCCCGGGTTTGATTGTACAAAGTCCCCCAGAGCTCTTGAATTAATGCTTACCCCTCATAAGGCAGGCCAGCACGTTAGCCAAAACTATTTCACAGCCTTTCAAATTCTGTGAGAGAGGGAAGAGGAGCTGCATGAAGGTCTGAGCAATGCACTGAGCCGATTGCTCGTTCTAGGGAGAGCTTTCATGGCTGAGATGAAGTACATTGAGTTTAGTTTTGTTTTCCAGGAATGCGTAATACTGGTGGGAAGTCCGAAAAACAGACTGCACACAGAGGGGAAGCTTTTTTCTTTCTTCTGGGTCTCCCATTACTCTGTACATCACTTGGTTAATGTATTGAACAAATAAACAGCGCTTTTTTGATTATTTTGCCATGGCTATTTAACCAGCTGCCTTTCAAATGCAGAGCCCAGAATTTCTGGGTCTTGCCCAAGGTTATGTGTACAGAGACACTTCATAAGCCACAATAAACATTTTATTCAGCCCAGCGTTTGCTGTCACGACTAATGGGATACAGCTATTTGCAAGGCTATTTGATTCTTACACAATCTTTTTCCCAACTCTTTGAAGAAATCCCAAACCTTTGTGGCCTCTGTAAATGCTGATGATCCCTTCCATGCGTATGCGTGCGGAGGGTTTGCCTCTAGGGCCAAGCAGTCTGAGGAGACTCCATTCAGAGAGCAGATCTTTCACAACCACAATCAAAGCATTGCCTGACCCTGCCAAATCCCTTGGAAAGCTCCTTGTGGTCTGCCTTACGTGTTAGAGGACTATTGAATTCTGCTGCTCTCTAATGGGCCTGTTTTAAGGGGGTTGGCACTCGTACAAAGCAGGCTTCAGCACAAGCGTAATGCATCTAGGAAGAGGGACGAGCATCAAATTTGCAAACTTCACTGATCAAAGTTACTTAGTTTAGCCAAGACTTTAGTCCAACTGGGAGGAACAGCAGCCATTGCTGGAGAAGAGAACTGAAGAGTGGGCAGGGAAGGTGCAGGTCACGCTAAAGCGATTTAAGCACAAAATTATGTTAATTGGAGGGAGAAAGCTAAACTACTCACACAAGTTATGGGACTTCATAGGTCCCTCCCCGGCTCATAGCCAGCAAGTTCAATGGTGTTGTGCCTGGCTGACTTCTGTCCTCTCCAGCATTCTCAGCTGAAACACTCACCCGCTGTCTGAACATGAGGTGGATGTTCCCCATGAAACATGCCATGGTCCCACTCCTGGACAATTTGGACTAGTGGACACGAAGGAGCACTCCATGGCTCCCATTTTGCTGCTGACATACTCCAGTTCCCCACTGATGGGAAACAGGGTGTATGGGGCAGGGTGTGCACTCAGTTTGCTGTCCCAGCCCTGGGTGGTGGGAACTTCCCTGTGTCCCTAGGTCCACAGCCCCTCGGCATGCAACAGGCACCCGGAGGGTAAAAACCAGGCTGATGGCTGTAGCACCAACTCAGTGATGTTAAAACAACTGTTTTGGGGTGGCTCACACAGAACAAAAAGCTGTCTGGCAAAAACCAGATGCAGTTTGTGGCATGAAAGGGAGGCCGTGGCCTTTCCTGTCCTGCTTGCCATGCGGTGCCCCAGCTGGATTTGGCCAGGGTACCTTTCTGTGCTAAAGTAAAGGGTTGTGTGTGACAAACTGCCAGTCACTACTCCCTGGGTTCCCTGCCAGAGACAGAGCTCCTGGCTAGCTGTTGCTCTTACTTGGGTAATGAAGAAAGAAAACTTGTGAGAACCTGCAACAAGAGACACTCTAGCATGAGCACAAAGCACACTGCTGAGTCTGTCCAACTACAGGCAGCTGCACAAAAGCTTTTGTTTATGTGTCCCAACAGGGCTGGAGAAGACCTGGGTTAGGAATACAGGTTGGGAGTGCTCTCCTCACATGCCAGCCCCTTCCAGAGCAGCCTGCTGTGTTTACCTATGGCACAGGGATGGAACCTGCGCCAGGTTCTGATGGCCAGGGAGTCTCTGCTGCATGCTTGGGGAACACTTTCCCCACCTCATGAGTGGGCTTCAGCTGCAGCAAAGCCCTTGCCACTTTTTGTAAACCACTCTGCTTAGGAGAAGCTCTTCACCCTGTTGAGCTGCCAGGAGGTTGGGATACCCCGGGACCCCTTGCCTGCTGCTGTGAGGCTGAGCTCCCACCCTGCTGCCGCCTCTGCAGGGGGAGGTTTGTGCCCATCCTGCAAACCTGCCAAGGCAAACTTCCCCAAGAATGGCACCCTGCAGATGGTGTGTTGTGCTTTCCCCAGGCAGACTAGAATATTTTGTAATTGATATCATTTGAAGGATATTTGCTTACTTTGGGAATTTAACTAATTGAAAAGAAATGTTTCCCTGCACTGCAGAATCCCTGCATGAGTCATCAGCGGGCTTTCAAGCCCCATCCTGCAGATCAGATTTCTGACTAAAATCCCACAGCAGTTTTGGGACATATCTGAGGACACTGGAGGGTGAATGACACACAGAATCACAGAATGGTTTGGGAAGAAAGCGACCTTAAAGATCACCTAGCTCCAACCCCCTGCCCTGGGCAGAGACACTTCCCACTAGATCAGGTTGCTCAAAGCCCCATCCAGCCTGGCCTTGAAGACTCCCAGGGATGGGGCATCCACAGCTCCTTGGGCAGCCTGTTCTACTCTCTCACCATCCTCACACTAAAGAATTTCTTCCTAATATTTAACCTAAATCTCCCCTCTCCTGGTTTGAAGCTACTCTTCTCCAGGGGGTTTCCCCGGCAGCAAGGCAGCCCTGCGAGCTCCTCTGGGGCTCAGCTGCCTCCAAAGGGAGCAGGAGTAGGAACCACCAGCAGGTTTCAGAGCACTTTAACTCAAGCTAATATAAAGCAATAAAATGTCTTGTCTTAACCCCAATCCAGCAATTACAGAACACACCTCTTGTGATGCTGTATACGTATGCATATTATTATTATAGGATTATTATAAATCCTATAATGCAGAGTTACTGATAGTACAATCTAGAAAGGAAGAAGAGAGAGCTTTCAGATCCCCCTCTTAAGAGGGATATTCTGTCCTGTGACACAACTGAGTCTTTCTTAAGTCCATTTGTAACACTGAATTTCCTGTGTTTTGCATGATTACAATGCCACATGTTTTACTTTAAGTTACTTATACATTCATACAATAGGAGAAATTTTGAGAAGTATAGCCAAGTAATTTGATTTTGAGAAGTGCTGTGGAGGAGACAAGGATAGATGCATATAATTTGTCTCCTGCCAGCATTATGAGTCCCTCTCTCTCAGGCAAGGTAACAATTCCATACAGAAATAATTCCATTAGACATGAAATATCGGAGTTGTGAATCACTGGGCATTTCAGAGCATCACTTCACAGCAGGAGGGCATCTGGAAACTGCACCAGAGACAGGAGTTTAATTCTTATCATAGCACTAGGGAGCAAAATGCAATCAAACAGCTATAGAAAGTTGCAGTACAGCAGAGCTATCTATTTTACTAGTTGCATTCCTGGGAAAAGGAAACCAGGAGTTTATAGTTATTCTTCCAGCAATACAGTTGATTTGGCCAGAGTAGTAACTAGGATTCACAAGACTGCAATTAAAGGCTCAGGAAAACGTGTTAAATACATTCCTCTGAAAGACTGCATTGTCAGGACCACGCGCAATGTTGCTTTTAGGTATCCATATAGCAGGATAATAACTGATTCCACCAAGGAAAAGCTTTTCTGGTGCACTGAGAGAGTTCTGAATCAGACATATATAAAGACAGAATGGATTCTGAATTGAGGGGGCAGTCAGCTACTGCCAGTTTGAAGTTTTCAGCTCTGACTACATCAGAAAGTCACCCATTCCTTATTCCCGTCTCAGCAGCTAGACACAACACCACCACTCTTTCAATGTAGATGACTATGGGAGCTTCCCTCCCCCATAGGTGGACGTGTGAGATTGTTGCCAGTTGGGCAGGACAGTTGCTTCACCTGTAAGTTTTAGGACTTGTCCCATTTTGCAAGGGGGTAAAGCTGTTTCCCAGTGCTGAGGCCACTCCTAAAGCTCAGGATCTCGATGAGTTATTTTACTCTTCCCCATTGCTGAGGTAGACAGGAGAAGGAGAACAAGCATGTTTGTTCTGAACACCGAGCGTCACAAGTGACAATAACTGGAGACCTGCTGAGTTGCCAGGCTAATTTATGGACATGGGACCTGACCTTCAGGAAAAATAAGCTCAGAGAAATTTCATGGACCGTAAGCACCTGGTAGCTCTGAAGACTAGCACATGCTACCTGTCTCCAGATTACGGCTGCCTGTGTAAAACAGGTGCCAAAGCCTGTTATAAAAAGTAAAGAAGGACCTTGTAGTTGGCAGCGTGTCAAGGATGTTATGCCAAAGTCAAGGCAGCTACAGAAAGTAGTCTGCAGAGCATTGGTCTTACATGGCTTGACTGGATTAGCCTTTACACCCTAAATATTTGGACTGTCTCCAAAAGAGGTAGTGACTGCCTTTCCTTGAGGTGGTCTTCTATTTTAGCTGGTTGATGGAGAGAACATTTTTCACAGAGATGCCTGGTTGCTTAATGCCATGATAAAGACAGAGGACGTGTGTTACTGTGGCTGTCTGCAGAAGCAAACACGGAACATGCTTAAGCAGTAGGACGTGCTTAACCACAAAACCTCTGCAAAAGCTGGTGGCAGTTTTTTCAGCTACAGTTGTTACTTTCAGTACCAAAATGCTTTGCCAAGTCAGTGTTTCATGACAGTGCTCAGTCTTTCTTTAGGTGACATTTTACTCCCCTCATCAGTTTTTTTTTAGCAGGTTGACAAAGAGAGTATGTGTCATTTAACCCGGGTGCTTACCTGGTTGAGGGGACAGAGAGCCAAGAGCCTACAAACTTTGGGGATCTTCTTTCCCAAGCATCTAAGTCCATGGCTGCCTGACACTCTGGACTCCTGGAATGACCATCCTAGAGCCATCTCCAGTGTTTGGCACTGAGGTGCTTGTCAGCAAACTGTAGCTAGGATCTTTCTGTTTCTCAGAGACTCTCAGCATGGCCAGAATTACCAAATTGTCTGTGGAATGAACTAACTATTCCTCCTCTGCCCATTTCCATGTCTCAGCTTCCCAGGGCCCAGGAGTGTAATACAGTGTGGAACAAAGGCCTCAAATGAGAGATTTTCTTAAGAAAAAAACCCAAATCCTTAAATAATGAATATGATGTGTTGCTCCATTTATGTCATATATTATCTGTAACCCAAAAATAAGAGACAAATGATCCTACATTTATCTGAGATGAAAAATTTTGGAACTGAAAGAGCAAGAGAGCTGCTGAAATGGCTGGGTCTATAGAGAAATAGACCCAGCAAAGAAGTAGATGCCCAATTTGCAGAAGACCTTGCTAAAGTAATTCATGATGTATTTCCCACCCCTGTCTTGAACCATCAGGAGACATTCAGCAAGTCCTTTCAAATTTCCTATCACTTTTTTTTTCTTAAGCTCCAGTCTCTGTATCACTGATCTCAGGTGAAAGGCACACCCAAAAGGGGTGCCCTCCTGCTTTCTGAATGCCATTTTGCATCCAAAGTGTTTGGCGGTCATCAGCAAGAGACGCTCCAACCATTTATTTAAACATTCCTGTGCACTAATCCACACAAAGTTATTAACAGTGTGATCTATCATATGTGTGTATAAGTGTGGGAAAAAAAAAAACCTCAATCTTGAGAACTGCTGCGTAAGTGCTGAGTTGATGTATGTCCTTGCTAGAAATGTGTTGAGTTTGTAAAGGCCAGGCAAAAAGAAAATTATGTGAGGGAAAATTCACTGTTTCCCACCTGCATCCTAACATATAAATCACAAAGGCTCTCCATGCCTCCCTTGAGATACTTACTTGCTCTGCTCTCCCCCCAGCCACAATGAAAGGGGCTTTTCTTCCACTTGAACTGACCTTTAACAAACATTTCCCTTTCAATTAAGATCTGAAATGTCCTTGTGGACTGCTGTTGCTGGAGACAGCGAGGAGAAGGCTCTGTAATGCCATTCATACAAGAGTCAGGACAGAGAATAATTACCCAAATTCATAATGTTAATTCCAGTCTAGACGAAGGCAGAGAGAAGTCATCTAGAGGTCTCCATCGGAGAACAATTATGCTTATCTTTCTGGACTCTGGTCTCCCCATGCTGGCTGCTTACTATGTACTATGAATATTTCTCTCATGGGCTGTTGACCAATTACTGTGTCTGAGCACTAGGCTTGCTGTCCTTCTGTCATTATCAGTTTTGCTGCTCAGTATGAGCTGCCCAGGGATGAGCTTGTGGCTTGATCTGGCTCACTGGGGTAAATGGAAAGGCTCCTGCAGGCAGCAGGCTGAGTGTGGGTGTTTAGCACTGGGGAAGTTGGTTCCTGAGTGAACTAAAGAAAATTTATTAAAAGCATACATCACAAATTTGCCTCACGCAAACTTAAAGGTGAAGCCTAGAGTGACTTTCCCAATAAAACCAGCCAAGATAACTAGAAGAGGTGAAAGAGAAAAACCAGATTAATGACTGCAGGAACTTCAGAGGGTCACATCAAGCAGAGCAGACTGATGCAATGTTGCTGTTCAGCCTAAGTTCTCCAGACATTTTTACAAATTCTTGCTAAAGGGCTGATATTGCAGGTCCTCTCCTCTCTACGCTTCCTTTCAAGCATAGTAGCCTACATATGCGGCCATGTACTCACGCTGCCCTTGGTCAGCCTCCAGTCAGTAAAACCACACTACAGCAGACAAATTACTGAGTGGAGACTGGCTATGTGATGTGCTGTGGTAGAATTCATAGTACATTCATAGAATCATAGAATGGTTTGGGTTGGAAGGGACCTTAAAAGTCACTTAATTCTAACCCCCCTGCCATGGGCAGGGACACTTCCCACTAGAGCAGTTTGCTCAAAGCCCCATCCAGCCTGGCCTTCAACACCTCCAGGGACGGGGCATCCATAACTTTCCTAGGCAACCTGTTCCACTGTCACCACCCTCACAGTAAAGAATTTTCTCCTAATATCTAATCTAAATCTTCACGGGTTTTAATTGGTCATCTTCTCTGCATCCCAACTACATACCCTTATGTGCTTAGAAAGGTGAGTCAGTAACCTGGAAGTCACATTACCACGCTAAAACTTTGATATCCTCTGCATTTTACTCCCCTCCTTTTCATTGACATCAGCCATTGCCCAGTCTCCTTGTCTTGCAAACCCACTCTAAGGTGAATTCCCAGTCTGAGTTACTTGCTGTGCACATCGTAACATTCATAATAGTCCACTGTGATGGAAATTTATGAATCCTTCCTCCTCTTGGCCTTTTTAGTATCAAAACCACTTAAACCTAATGCATGTGCACTGATCAAGTGATTTCCTTTCCTCTTTTATCCCTTTCTATGGCTGTCTTCCTTATAATTGCATCAAGCACAAATATTCTCTGGGCCCTTTCCAGGCTTCTATCTGTTTATTTACTTTAATGCCTTGTTGATTTGCATCTTCTGCTATGCCAGAAATTCTGGTCTCATTTGCCTGGTTATCTAGTTTCCCACTGAGTATACTCATTCTTTCTTCATTGTGGAAGGAAGGCCCTTCTGATACTAGTCTTTAAAACCTGCATCTGATCGTTGCCTACATAAGGCTGCCAATTAAACATGATTGTGCAGGCAGCCAAGGAAATAAAAAGACTTCTTCTGCACGTTTTTTTGCCCACAGCTTTACATGTATGTGACTGCACTACTCATAGATATTGGATATATAAACAGGACTGGTTGGTTGGAGGAGGATGCAGTGCGAGTAGGTGTGTAAAGAGCTGGACTGTGACTTACAAGCCTGGCTATGTGACACCAATTCTGCCACTGTGCTGTCATGCTCTGAAATGCCCCCTGCCCGTGCCTCAGTTTCCCCATCTTTGAAACCAAAAATAACTTTGCTTACACTGTTTTACCAAGTGCTTGGAGACCAAGTGATAAAATATGCCATGCAATAACCATACAGCATTGTTTTTCCTGTCCCGTTCTTTCTCATTATGTGTCACACCAACTGGTTTCATCTGCTCCTAAATTAGATCACGGGCATCTGAAGGAATCCTACATTTTTCACAGCACGATGGCAGAGGCGTTGCAGTGCTCCCTGACTTTCGGGTTCTAATGCAGCACACACAACCAGTGTATTAAAAGCACCTCTCCTGGAGCGATGGCCAGCGCTAGAAAGGGGAATGCTAAGGGTCTGCACCATATAATGGGGATCTAAAGCCATTTCTTGTGACGTTTTATAGTCTGACGGTTGCCTGAAAGAGACCCCAGATGGGATGTAAATTGCATGTGTTGCTGCCATATGCTCGGGGAAGCAAGATCCATTTGTTCTTTTAGAATAGAGAAGCCTGCTGAATTTAAACCAGAAGTTAGATACACATCGTGCTCATCCCAGCTTGTGCTAGGGCTGTAGCGGTTCTTTATGCTTTTGCTTTTGAGTGCTGCATAAAGCTCTATCTGATCTAGCTGAGCTTCTGTCACAGGGAGTATGTATATTATTTTTCAAGGGATGTAACACATCCCTGTTAAAAACTGTATTTTCACTCAAAGGAAAGAAAAAAAATAAGCTCCCCCATATAACATGTGAAGCCAAATGGGCATAAGCCTGACTCCATGAATTTCTTGATTTCCTGAGTGTTCCAGTCACTTACACGGGGGCTGAATTTGACCTGGGATGCACATTAGTACACTGCATTGCTATTTGAAAGTTAAGAAGCTTCTGTTTCAACTTTTCAAGATATTTGTCCTTCTCTAGTATTTCACAGGAAAGATAGATAGATAGAATGGATTTGGAGCGTTGTCTGAATATTCTCTATTTTCTGTTTCTCTGTTCTGACACCTTCTAATTTTTAGAAATACTTGTTCCTTAACTGAGACCTGTAGCAGTTTTATGGCTATGTATGAACACAAGAAATAGTGAGTGGGGAGGCACTGAAACTGCCAGGCTGAACATCTCCGGTAGTAAAATGCACAAGATGCTGATCTTACCTGACCCTTGCTGTAATTCTAAAAGCAAGGTAATTTTTGCTTAAGCAGTTGTGTTCGGAAAGGAACAGCACAGTAGTTTAGGCCTCTAACAGTATCTGTGATTTCCTAATAGTATCTTTCTTAGTTTGTTGTTTGTTTGGTTGGTTGGTTTTTTTTTCCTTTGGCCCTGAGCCTTAAGAACTGTAGAGCAGAATCACAGAGCAGAAACAGAATGATCCTGAGAATGATTCCCTCAGGAAACTAAACATGCCAGACTGTCAGATTTAAAATTTTTGCAATGGATCAGTACTGGATCAGAAGAAAACAGTTTTGCTTCCCAAATACTCATTATACACGTGTTATCTGAGGTTAACGGGGTTTGCAACTACTCAGCAGCTGCATCAAACAGGATGCCACAGGGCAGATGCCTCTCACCTAACTTCAGACATCTGCACAGCTGATGCTCAAACATGAGTTAGTTGTCTCAGCTCCCTTGTAGGCTGGAGATAGAAACAGGCACTTCTGAGAGACGTATTTCATCCTGATGTGAATATCCAAAGCAGTCCAGAGGTAACATGCCTCTGACCCAGCCGTTGCTTTCTCCTAGCTGTACATAGCGTATACATGACCACCCCACATTGAGACCTCTGCAGTCAGAGGAGTTCCTCTCACAGTGTTTCAATTTGGGCTCCTGACGTTAATGGCTGCTTTAAAAACGCATGTGAATGACTTTTCCCAGGTCAAAAAGTCTGCAACACTGCCCCGAGTAAAGGTTAAGAAGACTCAGTTTGTACACTAGGCACATCCCTTTTGCTGTCTCTCTCTACCACGTCCCCATCTCTTTCATTGCTTATTTTTTTTTGATAATGTGACCAAATGAACACTTTTACTGTGAAGGTTTGAAAGAGCCACTTGCTGTCTTTCATTTACATACTGATAAAAGTTATAAACCATGAAATAGGCTAGTCTTATATCATCCATGTTTCCATCTTCCAGCAGGGATTTGAATATGTCTCCCGTGAAGAAATTTTAGGCAGTTTACCCACCTCTAGGCAAGGGCAAAACATCCCTCCTTGTTCTCTAACCTACATATGGACTGCCAACAGAGAGCGTTACACTCACTGGAGCATTTAAAAGAAAGACTAGAGAAAGAGAGCCAAGGCTGTGAGAAAAAGCCCCTGGAAAAGAAAAAGAAAACAAAACCAGAATAAATAAGAAAAGAAAAAGCAACTAGAGTGGGGTAAAGGGGAGTCTTCCAGGGATGCTGCCAAACAGAGTTTTCATGGCACTTGGATGCCATGGTACAGAGCAGAGACTTCAGGCCATATCATGTGTTATATCCCTTCAGTCCCATTTCTGTGGCATGATCAGCATTGCTGCCCATCTCTACAACTGTACCAAAACTAGAGGCAGCCAGAAACCAGACATCTCATCCTCTGGAAAACTCCAGGCCTTCAAAGTTTGATTTTGTTCTGAATCATAAGTCAAAGTGACTGTCATGGGTTTTTCTTATGGAGGAAAATGTCCAAACATTAAGGATAAATTGTTTCCTTGGACATACACAATTAGACTTTAGTATATTGCGTTTATGTAAAATAGCAGTGTAACATACAGGCTGTAGCACAAAGGTAAGAGCGGACTATTTCAGCATCTTTAAATATTTTAATGAAAGCTGTATGTACCAGCAAAAAACTTCAGTTTTGTAAAACCAGCATTTTCCACTGGAAAAAAAATATCCCTCAAACAAAACCTCTGCCTTGTCTTTCCAATACATTCACCTACTAGTTAAAATTAGGTATTAACCAATCATAAATATGTATCTGTTATGTTCCTCCTTCGATTTCCTTTCTGGAAGAAAGAAGGTCATCTAGTGATTTATGGAGGCCTGTGAAGACCAATAGACTTTCTTTTCTGATGGAGACCAGCCTGAGGATTTTTCATCTCTCTGCCATATCAGCTTTTAGGGACAAAAAGGAAAGTTGGTGAGCAGGGAGGGGCTGTAAAACAGCCATGCTGGATGGTCGCAGACAAGTAAAGGTTGAATTCATTATTTAAAACCAGTCCAAGCTGAACTTCAAGAATTTGCTTAACATCATCACTTTCAATTATGCCCTTATCAATATGTTGTGGGACACGGGTGGCAGGCACCCATTGCATTCACATCTGAAAGAAGCAACACCATAGACAGCAAGCAAATAAAACACGACATCACTCAGGAAAGTAAACATTCCTCTGTTCCTCTATGGGTCATTTGTCCTCTCCTCGGTGCTCTTTTTAGTAATAGGTTAGTATAGTAGAATAATGCATATGTCTGAGCATTTATGAAACTCTAATAACTTGCTCAGGTCAGAAAACAAGTGTGTGCACTGTTTGATAATCCAGCAATTACTAACCATCGTGTTAGTTTCCTTTGGGAAGAAACAATGATTACAGGAAAGTCCCACCACACTGCATTAACAAAGCATTCAAAATGCTTTTACAAAGTGGATAACATCTTACAAATAGTGCTGTAAATATATCCCTGGGC
This sequence comes from Jacana jacana, assembly GCA_013400555.1. Classification (NCBI taxonomy): domain Eukaryota; kingdom Metazoa; phylum Chordata; class Aves; order Charadriiformes; family Jacanidae; genus Jacana; species Jacana jacana. The sequence goes on from VZTM01035516.1 coordinate 55,897, forward strand.
AAGGATATTTAGGGAACACCTCCTTTGATTAAAAAAATATGTTCCTGAGAACAGCTGGAGCCATTTGCTGAGATAAATCAGATGCTACTCTCAACTTTTATGGCTTGCTAAACCCATGAAATATATGGTATGTCTAGGATTTGTTGGATGCATTCTTGTGCTATGAACACAGATACTGTAGTTTGCTAACAAAGAAAAACGATGGACCCAGCAGGCTATGGCAAAGCCATATCTTCTTCTTTCATTGTTACTGATAGAGCTGAGAGAAAACTGCTCTGGTGAAACCGTTGGAGCCTTCTGATTTTTCCCATATTAGGCATGACCTGAAAACAGCCTGGGTCTCCTACTGCCTCTTTTACCTCTAGAGAGGAAAGTAAAAGAAATATGACTGGGCTTTTTTTAAGGTAGAGTAGAAGATTCCATACTTGTTACAAAGGCCTGGAAAGAATAATGGATTTTTAGGAGTGCTGCCTCAAGAGATAGTCTTAGGGATGACTAAGTCATTCATGTCTCTAGCATCTCCTGGTTTATGATAAGGGCATCTTCATTTTTGGATATTTCCCAATTTATCTAAAAGGAACAAAAATAATTTAAGTTATTATCAATGGTTTGCAAAAGCAACAAAAGAGGAAATGTATTTTATTATCTTTCATCTCTCCTTCCCTCCCATGCAGGATAGAGCATCTCTACAAAAAAAAATTTCTCACAAGCTGTTGCATCTGAAGACTTTTGGCCAGGGACCCATGGACTCATGATCTGTATCATCCAATGGTGAACTTATTTTGGCCACTGGAGTTAGAGAAGATCAAGAATGGTGATGATATCAGCAAAAAAACAGAGGTGTAAATGAGTAAATACAGAAAGCAGGTCTCAAAATGCATATGAGGCATCACAAGTGTATAATGTGGAGGTACCACAAAAGGATAACAAAATGTTTTGACGCTTTGCAATGAGGTCACAGAAAGCTCCACTCCCAAGCATTGCTAGGAAAGATGGGATGTAAATTATCTGCCCAGTTCACATCTTTTTTTCACTTTCCTGAAGCTTGTGTTTCTTGGGTGTGATGGCTGCAAAGGTAAGGGGTGGACTGTTGTACGTAAGAGACTTAAATCATTGCTGGTGAGATGCACAGTGTTTTCTTATGGAGATCTTGCATTTTCTCTTTCTGTTGTTTTGCCTAGTTCCTGTTACTATTCATGTTACAGTTGTTCTTCTGCTAATCTGTAAACTGCTTTGAAATTCTCCCAGTTAAACTATCAGCCAAAATTCAAAGTGTTGCTTTTGTTGGCAGCTAGGAGAGAAATCACAACATTGCATTATACAAATGCATTTAGTCTTCTATTCTCACTCCCTCTTTTTATTTCCCCCCTTTTCTTTGGCCTGGATAGAAAGCAATGACAAATATATTGTTAACACTCAAGGGGACAATATTTACATTGTAAAGCCTCCAGGAGATATTCTATTCGATCTATGATTTCAGTTCTGAACGTTCAGACTAATTCTCTTAGCAATTCCTCTGACTTAGCCTCAAGAGGAAGGTAATTGTACCAAAGTTTTTTCAAAAGCCATTTTAGCCAGTTGAACTAATATGTATACTCAAAAAGCAAGTTGTTTCTCCACCCTCCCTACACTCTCCCCATCTTGTTTCAGCAGCACCAACTTTTGGAAACACAGAATTTCGTAGGGACTGTTGTAAAGGAAAGTACCAAAGGTGAGCTCCAACACCTAGGCACGGAGAAGATGTTTTTCTCCACTTTTGTGCCAAACACAGAAGATTTTCACATTAAGTTAATAACATTTTGAAAACAGATAGTGCTGCTTAGACCAGTCAGGATTTACATTAGGAATGTTTTTAAAAGCAGGGTGGATTAAGTTAGAGAACAATCACCCAGTTACAGTTAGGAGCTAACTGTTTGGTAGCTTGGGTTGAAGTCATTAGCAGAATTAAAGGTCCCAGAGAACCTTCTGGCGCTAATGGCACCGAGTAGGCTAAGTGTGGACCCGCCTGCTCTTGTGGAGGCCAAAAAACAGGGTGGACTACATATGGGAAACAGCCTAAAGAAGATAAATCCATGCATCTATATTCATACCATTTCTTTCTCTCACCCACATGACCCCACTTTCACCAACAAACGCATGTGTATATGACACCACCCTTTTTACATATCACACCTTGACTTATGCCAATAGCTGAGAAAAGCAAGCAGTTCAAACACTCAGAGAAGTGGTGTATTTTTTCCATCTACTGGACTGAGGAAACTTAGAAAACACTATAACATTACTAGCAACAGCAAAGAGTGCTAACAATAGACTGCATTCTCCAAAGAAAGATCAGGGCAGGGGGTGTGCTTTGCAGCGTGTGTAGGAAGGAAGAAGAGGAGCATTTTGTAAACCAGATCATTTCTGCGTTGGGATCTTTACAGAAAAGACGTTTTTTTTCAAAACTCTCAGAAGGTGGGAAAGGGGACATCCCTGTATCATTCCCACAGTTCCTCCTTGTAGACTGGAAAGCAAGCAATGTTTGACATGCGTCTGAGGATGAGCTGTGTGCAGTTGTTCTCACACGGGTACAGCAACAGCACCAAAAAGCCCGAAGCAGATGGCAGGCATGTGGGTGGGGAGTGGATTGCTGAGATTCCAGGAGGAACAAAGGGAGAATCGCTGGTGACTGGGAGAACTGCAAATGTGCATGGGCACGGCTTTGCACATGTTTAGCCACTCTTCGCTGCAAAAGCATATGGGACATGAACACTCCAGAGGGGTATCAGCTAGTGGGAGGAATGTGGTGGGACAATAATACTCTGAGATGATTAATAGAAGCATGGCAAGAGTTGCTGTTTATATCTAGATATTCTTCTTCTCCGTGTTATGAGTCATCTGATGCAGCAGAAACTGAGAACAGATTGCAGTGGAGTATGAAGTGCTCGTGACCGGGGGCTGCTAAAGTAGCATGGGCCATGTTGTCACTGTGGTGAGCCCTACGGACATGATCTCCTTTTAGTTAGAAGAGCGGGCAAAGCTTGTCACTGCTCTTCTCTGGCCAGCTCAGGCAGGTGTTTGGAATTTGGGGGGTGGGGGCAGGAGGCTGGTGCATATCCAAGTCTTGATTCTACCCCAGGTCTGGAAGTGGGAAGAAAGCACGCACAGATACAGAGGGTGGGAACTGCCTCTAGGTCATACATTAAAGACACATATCTGAAACTGAAGTTACAAGATGGATAGACCAAGCAGTAATTCAGAGTTTTTTGAAAGACTTCTCCAGCATTCCCAATACCCTACTTTTGCACCAGTACCTTTATCAGAAACCTGTAGCACAAAGCAGCTTAGGACACTCTACAGAGCCTGCTGGAGAAAGATGCATTTGGGGCAAAAGAATGGCTTTCATCCAGTCTAGCAAAAGGGAGAGGAAATCATGCTACTGTCGTCAAGTTCACGCATGAACATAAAAGCATAACCATCACAAAAAGATCAGGAGTTGCATTAGAGGTAAAGTTCTGGTGGAACAACCAGGAAGGAGAAAGAATTGAGAACTGAATCCTATTTTATACCCTATTTTATATGTCCCCAGTGTCTAAAATATGCCATGTGGATTTCTAGGCAGTATCAATGCCATCCTCTGACACCAGAGACAGCAGGAGATACTTACACTCAAAGAGACAAAAGACTGGGATCACAATTCTGCATACAAAAGTCACTGTCATGTGCACACACCCATGCTCAGTGATCTGCCCCAGAAAATAACACTCAAAATGAAGTCATTACGAAGGAGAATCCAAGCACATGCCAGCTTGCAGTGTTGTGAGGCTATTTATGGCCATTCATGGCAGGATCTGCCTTGCAAGGCACTGGTTTTTGGAACAGTGAGTGGGCTACCCTAGCACTGGAGCCCAGAGTTACATTCTGCAACATGAAACGTCCTCTTTTTTTACTTGCAGAACTTTTGCTAGAGGAATTCCCATGTAATACTGTAAGTTCCTAACACCAGGAATGTTTCTGTCAACAAGTATTTGAGGAAGGCATGTCTGAGTCCCCACAGGCACACTGTTTCTGATGATGCTATCTCAGAAAACCCAGGGATGTGGACAATATACAGAATATTATTCCAGGAATGTCAACAGCAACTGGGCCAAGAGGTCTCCTGAAACCACTTAGAAGAAAATAAAGGCAATCACTCACTTTCTTTTAGTGCTCCTACCTAGTTTATGTGACCTGTCATGGTCACTATTATTTTTGCCTTCCCATCCTAGCCCCATAGCAGATGGTTCATCCTGTGTAAATTTGATTCATTTCTGGGATAGAGAATGTATCTCGCTGCGCTTGCAGTGCATACATGCAGCATTCCTAACTTTCAGGTGCTTTAAAAATTGGGAAAAAGTAATTTGAGGTGCAAAATTAAGAGGTGGATATGAAAAAATTATAGTGCTGTAAAATCTATAAAATTGCAACTTATTCACAAGATGACTGAATTAGGTGTTGCAGGGGTAACTACATAGAGTAGTTTTAATTTTCAAGTGTCTGACTTAGCAACGTGAGTCTTGTTTCTTAACATAAAGTTTTTACATGTTTGGGGTGGGATGTTTTATGCAATTCCACAGGGCTTTTTGGAAAATGAAAAAGAACAAAATTATGTGTAACTATAGCAACCTGATGCCATTGTGAGAAGGACTTGAACCCCAGGCACAGACGTAGAGGATGGGACTGAGCTCAAGACCCAGACACCTAAATTTGGTTGTGGCTAGAATAGCCATCTACATGTGAGACAGCTGTAGACAGTTTCCTACCACTTTAGTCAATGGGTCTAAAGGGCTTCCCTAATATGGGCACTTCTGGTGCATTTGCAGCTCTCCAGATTCTACGGAATGGTATTAGCCGGCTCTACAGCGACAGGAATAGATGAAACACCTACTCCACCTGCAGATACCTGTACTGCAGAACATTGCATTTAAGTGTCTGAAAGTGGAGATGAATAGGAGGGTTTGAATCTGTTCTCTAACTGCAGACATCTAGCACTGTATTAAATACTTTAGAGAACACCATTTACTCCTCAGCCACCTCTCCAGAAGACTGTTGGTCTCCTGCTTTTCCCTCAGTCCAACAGAAAATTGCAGGATAGAGAAGGACATCTGAAATAGCAGAAGATAGTTATGTTTGGACAACTGAACCAAACCTTAGGTGTCCCCTCCAGTGTGGGGAACAGACACGTCCAGAACTGCCGGGCTTGGGCTCAGGCTCAGGCCAGGTCTGCTCCTTACCTACATTCTGGGGAGAGAGGGTCTCAGTGGCATGAGTGGGGAGTGAGGAGCTGAAGGGAGGAGTGGGAACCCTGGTGTTTAACACGGTGCCCCAGAAGTGAAGGTGCTCTGCCTCAGAAAAATGTTTGCTTGTACAGAGAGAGGGAAGGCCTCCAGCCCATTTCTCTTCTTATCACTGATGGCTTCAGGAGAGCTACTGGGACACCCCGAGAGGAATGAGATGAGCAGTTTTGCTACAGCCAGTGCCCCTCTTCAGAAAGCTGATGTTGGCAAGGAAGTAAGCTTTTCCCAAAGACGAAAAGAAAGGTTGATTTTTTTGGGAAAATTTACCAATTCACAGTTAATCAGACAAAGCCTTACAGGAATTCCACTTTTCCAGCCAAAAGGCTTTGCTGCTGAAAATCCAGCCCCCTCCAAAAGACTGAATATATGAAATTTTCTGAGGAAATGTCATGATGGTCTTTTGTAATGGAAAGCATTAAGCAGTGTAAAAAGATGGGGCCCTTATCCGCTCCTCTTGAAGTAATCAGTAAGTGGTATAGGCTTTTAAGAGAGGATAATGAGGATAGAGTCGCTTATCACAGACACGATGCCATTTAAATGGGTGCCTGACAGGCAGATCATCTTGGAACTTGTGAGTGCTGCTGCTGTGCCCAGGCCCCTCTGTTGGCTTGTGTGATGCTCCCTGAGTCTGGAATGCAAAATCAGCTGCTCTGATAGAAACTGCGACGCTGTGAGCTATTTTCAGGAGACATTAATGAGATTTTGCTTTGGGATTATCAGCACAAAATGGAAAGCCCAAGGAGAATAGAAGAGACAATTGCTCTCTAGCAAAAGTATGACCACATCTACGTAAAAGAGAAGTTCAGGTTTACCACGACCTAAAAAATTGGTTACAAATTAATTTAAATGGGCCATCATCTGCCTTGATATAAATCCAGTCCCATGCTGAATTGGAAGTGTACCGGTTTTGTGTATGGACAGCCCTTCCCAGTCATGCTACAGGCGGACTGTCTAGAACACCGCGCAGCTTGATCTTCTGTCACTTATCTTCCCGGCTGATGAACACTGTGTGTTGTATTCCCCCAAAGTGCATAGCTGACAGGTGGTCATTTCCATGACAGTGTCATCCAGAAACATATCCTGATACTCAGTCATGCTTGTATCCTCTTTTACTGTAGAAGACATGCTCACCTATTTATGTTCAGTCTGGAGATGTGACTTCAGTGAGATGTCATGCCCTCCCTTTTAGTGGCATACTAGGCTACAGGTCACCACTGCAACTGAAAGGCCCTGTGACTTGTTCAGAATGGGGATGTTAGTAGATGGGTTTCCATTTCTCCTGGGGTGCTAGGACTTTATCCTAGCTTCCTGCAACCAGAGGGTTAGCGTTTTCCCACACTGCTTCCAAACTGCTGTGTTTAAGCGCTATAACGATAGGTTTTTGTACCCTTATTGCTGGCCACTTGCGTTGTCAGGCTGTTCGGGAAGCAGATCATGGTACGGCAGCAGCGGTGGCAGAGGAGCAGAATGTGTCAGAGGGCACAGCCTCTGAACTCCCTCAGCACCCCAGGTACAAATAGCTTTTTTTTTCCTCACATGTAGCCTCTATACACTCAGAGCTGGAAAACAACTCAAAAGTGTCTAGGAGGCGGGCTGAACAGCATGCCCTGGCTGGAATGACCCATGAATCTGTCTCTGCATAATGCTGAACTCAAGCTGGGGATGAGGTCAAACAATGATTGGGCCCATCAGGCACTGGGATGAGGATCAATATCTCTGCTTGCATTAACTGCTCCAGTGAGTTCTTTCTTCAGGCTCAGCCAATGTCCAAATGTCCCAGTTCAGATTTTGATATAGTCCCATCTGTGATCACATCAGCTTTCCTGACAGACATTTTCCTGGTTTATACCCTGAAGCAATAGCCACTACACATTTCTGCCCATGTTGTAATTAATTCATATCTGACTCCTCAGGAAATCTCTGAGAAAATCCCTGATGTTATCTCCATTTCTACTTCTCAGCTACCACGTTTCAAACTTGGGAAGATGAGGCAATGTTATATTGCAGCAACTCGTTATGCTGCTTATTAGCAAAAGGCCGCTGTGACCCCTGAAGAAAATTATTGGAGTGCTATAAGGAAGTCAGTAATCTTGAGTCATAAAATATGAGTGGGTTAAAAATCCACTGTTCTTTGTTTAAATATTGTGTTTTGTGCAGAGCATAGAGCTGCCCATAGTGTGCTACTTAAATACAGTTAGGCAGAATATTATATACTAATGGAAAACCATAATAGCAATAGCAGAAGAGCTGTGGTATGGAACCAGACCAAACCATGTATTTTATAACAGCTCAAATGCACCCTGACTCTAACTGATTACTAAATTACTGCTTGTAGCTGCTGGATGGACATGCTGTGAATACACAAAGAGTCATTCTTAGTGTTAGTCAACCCCTTTCCTCTGCAGAATGACAATTTTCCATTTTTCAGTCTCCAATAGTCCTTCCTCTCTGTTCAGATGTGCTTCATTATTCAGACATATTTAATTATTTGTGTTACCGTAGCACAATTAATACTCCAAGACTCAACACAGTAACTGTCATACCAAGAAAAAAACAAGATATCACTGAAGACAGCCTCTTCTGCACAGGTTATCTCTTCCTTTTCCCATGGAAAACCCTTATGCTCAGTTTTATCTTCCCAGCAAGACACAAGCTTTCCTTTTCAAACAATTGTTTTTTTTCTGTAGCTACTGGGTACAATATGCAGCTATTTCTGTACCATGTTTGGTTCCTGTCCTTTATATGCATTTCTCCTTTCAAGCACAGAGGCACACTGTCTCTCCACACTTTTACTCCTAAACTGTCATTATTCAACCAACCAGAGGGTCTCACACCTTCCTCCCATGGTAATACGTGAATATGCTGTATTATAGAATCAGAGAATAGTTTGAGTTGGTAGGAACCTTTAAAGGTCTTCTAGTCTACCCCTCCTTGTCCTATTACAACAGTCCCTGCTAAAAATTTGTTCCTATCTCTCCTGTAGGTCCCCTTTAAGTACTACAAGGTTGCAATAAGGTCTCCCTTCTCTTCTCCAGGCTGAGCACCCCGACTCTCTCAGCCTGCCCTCCTAGGAGAGGTACTCCAGATTTCTGATCGTTTTTGTGGCCCTCCTCTGGACCTGTTCCAGCAGGGATTCCTGGTTTGGGGCTCCCATTCACAGCTGCCTCAATGAGTTTCTAATCACTATCTTTCCTTGTGTGTAGAGTGCACCTTTCTGCAGCTGGCTCCTCTTCCATTTGCTGCTCCCTTCTTAAGAGCTTTGCTTGCTGACCTCCATTTCTTGCCCTTAGTATGCAATGATCCTTCTTCAGACACATTCATACTCGGCACAACCACATAAGTGGTACAAGCCACACGACTATGCCTATACATGCATGCACAAACCCATGTTGAGCTCCACCATCAGTGCAGTCAGTGCCATCCTCTCCTCCGACTCCAATCTGCTCCAGCACGAGTTTGCACATGCACACTCATACCCTGTTGCTATTACATAAGAAATTACCTCCCACACAGTCAAGTCCCTGTTGAATCTTAATCTTCTTTAGCGCAGGAGAGAGCTCACGTCTCTCTCCTGAAGCTCCGTTTCAATATCCCTGTGTATCCAGGAGGGCCTCTAAACTTGCCCAGAAAATGATGCCTATCGAGTATTTCAAGTCAGTATCACCTGGCTGTTACAAGCTTTTCCTCTGCCCAGTCTTATGATTCTCAGACAGTTTAAAGCCACCTCTCTCTAGCTGTTTTGGCTTTTCTGGGACACAGACTATTGTACTGCTCACATTTTTTTCCAGAAAAATAACTGATTTTTGGGTTTGTGTGTGAATCAAGACAAAGTTGGAAGGATGGCCATTTATCTTGGTCTGCCTCTCTGGCTCCTCTTCAGGGATTAGGCCAGAAGAACCAGCTGATGACTCTATATTGCTTCATAACTTAATACATTTGTGTTTTCTTCCTACTGCTCCTCTGGAAAAAGATGCTGCCTGAGGCAATGGAGGCTTTGTAGCATCCTGACTTATGCCTCACGTGTGGCAGGGTGACCTCAAGGGCAACTGTTAGTTTAGAAGACAGTCTGAAAAGTCTTCTGGTCCTCTCTTCACTCCAGTATAAATATACTGGTCCCTTTTTCCCTAGATTAATTTGCAGCAGCTGTGCCATTTGTGTATCAGAGGATAGTCACTGAGTCTCTCAGATTGTACCCAGTACTCCCAGAACAGAGTTACTGGCAGTGCACAGATTTGAGGATTTGAGAAATCATGGGCATTTCTCAAGTTATTCTCTGTAGACTCACCAAAGCTGTCTGTAGAAGAGAAATACCCAGTGGAGAAACTTATTATGACCCTTTGTTGTCTGAACATTGATCCTATCTGGCCGCAAAGATGAGTGGCTGAGTGTGCAACTCATCTATTTCATTAAATCCTCAATATTGCTTTTGGAGTATGATTTTTTTAGCTGGGTACAAATATTAGGACCCTATTTTCCACAACTGCTGTAAACATGGGGAAGGAGATCCTTCTGAATTCTCCACATAGCAACATGTACTCTTCTCCAGAATATGAAAACAACACAACCAGAAGAGGCATAAAAATGATAACAATCTACTCAATGAGCAAATACAGTTTCCTTAGTGGTGGTCCCCATAGTCCTCACAGTCCTCACAGCAGAGGCACTGCTTTTTCTCAGTGTTCCTGAGGGGGCAGGTCAGCCCAAAATGAGTGAAGTGCAGCTCTCTGCCTATTTCCACCAGTGCACACACAACCTATGTTATGAGTCAGTGAAGACTGCCAGAGATCAAGCAACATCCATTCACCCAGACCACAACTGACTCATATCTGATGACACAGAAACTCTTTATCTGAACCATGCACATAGAGTTCAGCCAAACCCTCAATGATTTTCAGTTATAAATTGTTAAAAGAAACCAGAATTTGTTTTCCTTAGTCTATAACTTGAAAAGATATGAACAAATTAGCATGAGATCAGAAGACAGAAATGAAATTAGTTTTGGAAACAGGATTTGGACAGGTTAATCTTAAAACCCGGCTGTTTCCAGATGGGCAGAACCTCCAAGTAGGTTTCATGTAGCAAGTGGTGGGAAAACCACACCATGCTATGTTAAGAAAGGAAGGGAGGTAACAAGGAAGAAAGAAGATGCACCAGTGGGTATAGAAGATGGTGCAAATATCTCTTTGGTGTCTAGGCATCTAGAGGGCCTCAGATTTTTGTAACAGCCAGCTTCAAGGCATATATACATTTTGCCATTAACAGAGTCTTCTGCACACTGAAAGAAATAGTTATGTTTTCTGTACAGACTGTGAAATGAGCTAAAAATAGCCATAGAGTCAAATAATTCTGAATATCCAATAATTAAATTACACTTAGTACTTGCACAATACATTAATTTCCAAAGCAGAGCACGAACAGTAATTAATAGCCATCATAACAGCTGAAAGAATGTATAAATACTATCCCTGGTTTATAAATATGAGAAAAAGAGGAGGGAAAATTAGGGAAGTGCCCAAGGCTGCTGAGGAATTATTACAAGAGGCAAGGGGAGAAAATAGGTATCTGTGAACCTCATCCTCCACTGGTCAGCAAAATGGGTTGTTCTTCACACCACTTAAAGGCAAGCACCGACTACCAGCGGTGGCAAATGGGGGAGCATTACACACACTGCTGGCTGCTTTAAAAAGCTGCAGGAATGGTAGGCAATGACACATGGGATTCTTTTTCTCCCGGTCCCTAGTTCAGATGATAACAGCCCCATACATCACCCTTCTGCAAAGGAAGTATGGTTCAGTTACCAGAAACTCAGGGTACAACTGGAATCAATTAACTCTACATTAAAACTGGGACCAAAAAAAAAAAAAATCTATGTTAAACATTAATACTGGGAAATAATTTAACTATTACACAACAGCAGTACAACAGGACTTTATCCACACAGGCAAGTTTGTGCATATAAAGTAAAATCCATGCCCCACTGAAGTCACTAGGATCAAGATTCTACTTGTTTGGCTTTAATGAATTTAGTAATTTGTCCACAGGTTCTCAGTCTGAAGACTGTAGAGGACACCATATGGTTCACCACTCTCATTATTAACCAGCAGGGACAAGGAAAAGATGGACGAAGTCCATTTCCTAGAATAGGTTAGTAATAATAAAATACTTCCCCCACCCTGCAAAGGGGTGACACGAGCGCTTCACTGGCCATCCCACATGTTTCCTCTTCAATACCATTCTCAGAACTGCTACAGCAATATATTTATTCTGCCAGAATCACTTCTCTATTAGCAAAAAATGGTTATACAAGAGGACAGCACAGCAGCTAGATGTAGCTGTGAGCTCCTCTTCTTCATGTGCACTCCCAATGTTTTGTTTTCAGAGGCTGGCTCCAGGGCATCTCTGGCAGATTTCTGCTCTCACGTGAACGTGCTGGGGGCTCCAACCACTAAAGCTGAGAGCTGTGCAGGCAGTGCCCAGCCATAATTGGGCTTTCTAATTTTACAGCTGCACTGCATTACCACTAGTCAAATTCTGCAGGGCACTGAAATTGATCTCAGCAGTAAAATTGCACCCACGGATGCTGCCTGTATGACCCTGTTTAAATTGGAGCACTGCAGAAAAGACGAACGATTGTGATTGCTTTTACTCCAGTCTCTACAACGGATATTTTTCAGCCTGGGGTGTTGATAGGAGGGAGAAGAATAATAATGCCCGACTGTCTTAGCTGTGTCAGCAGAAGCCTCTGGTGCAGATCCAGCTATACTGGCACAAGTTCATGTTTGCTGGGATAGTTTACTGGGATAGTATGCCTTGCTCATAAAATACAGCTTTGCTTCCTTTAGGAGTGCAAAGAGCAGAAATGGTGATACAGCTACACACCCAAGCACAAGCTCCTTTTTTTTTTTTTTCAAATCAGTGTACCTATGTTATTAGACAAGTAAAGTCCTTCTTGGATCACCATAGTTTATGACTGCCACACATGAGCTTTGAGAAACTTGAGCTACCACTTTAATATGTGAGCAGCTCCAGCTGTCACTCACTCCCAGTGGCAAAGGTTATCACCACCTCAGCTTTGTGAGGAGAAGGAAACGTCACTTGTTCTTTGGTTGCTCCAAATTATGGTCCACAGCATTTGCTGAAGGCCTTAATGTGCAGGATTGGGAATGGGAGCAGATGCAGTTGGGTGCATGTCCCCTTCTGCTAACTCATTACAAGGTCATAACTTTGATCGGAGGGACAGAGTGGGCAGCTGGAGGAAATAACATCTTAAATTGCTACAGCAAGGGTTACCATCTGGCAAGCCGTTTACACTGGAAGGGTATAAACTGAAACGAGAAATACAAATGTTACTAAAGTGTCAGCTGCTAAAGCCCCAAGAAAGGGGGAGCATGTGGGAAGTTTCCTTTATGTGTCAGCACTGCCCAGGATTCCTCCAGCTGAAACCAGGATCCAACCCTGATGGTTTCCTGACTCAGTCTCTAGCAAGAGAGGAGTGATGTTGTTCAGGCTTTCATGTGCTTGGTGGTAAGGAAGTCTGTATGCTGAGACCTGTTCTGGCAGACACCTAAACATACGAAGAACCTCCCTGCTTACCCTGACCTCTCTCTGGCAGGAAGGTGGGAATGATGAAGCTAGAAGCAGAAGAGGCAAGAGGAAAATGGCTCCTGCTAGCCTTCAAGAAGAGACAGTCGGTGTCTTTTCCCAAAACCCCTTGGATTGTACTCGGCGACTGCTTGTGTTATTACTGACATACTGCAAGGAACAGAACCTACTGCCACTTCCTGGATGAGACTAAACACTCCGTCTTGCTAGCTTTCCTGCTGATCCCCTCGAGGCCTGGGAGCTAAGCCCCATTAATGAATGCATAGGGTCCTCTGTCAACAGGAAATACAGAGGGTGCTTCATGATCCTTCCCTGGCTCCCCTCCATGCTGAGGTTGGCACGCTCTCATATCACACAAACCCAGGTCTTCTTAGGCTGAGGAAAGCACAGAGTCAAAGCTGCTGACACTCAAGGCACATCTTCCACCCCCTAGTCTTATTACATGGTGAGATGGCAGGGAGAGGCAAATGAAGAAAAAGATGGTCTAGTGCTACTGCCTTTTCTTTAAAAAGCTGCTGATCCTCCTCAGAAAAGCAGTACCTCTGGTGGAATGAGTCATCCAGCATTTCCTACTCATTTCTTAAATTATCAATGGAAAGAGGGAGATGCTCAATCAAGGATGCTGAATTAGTATCTGGAAGTTTCCAGGGACACCTCTTTCCCTCTCTTAATGGTACAGAGAATTTGCTTTAGGAAGCTTTGAATAAACATTTCTACACAATGGGCTAGAGGCCTAAAATATATAAGCTTATGTTGTCCTAATTAGTTTCATGGTTTTGGGTACTTGTTTATGCTTGGACAACCCTAACTCAGGAGACACACCATAGGAGTACATCTGTGGTGCTCCAGCCACTGCCTGGACCTCAGCTAGTGGGACAAGACCTGAGCCAAACTCAAGTAAAACTCCTGAAATTTATGTTGCAAAAATGATGGATCCTTGGTGTCAGAAGACCAGCCCTCGGTCTCCAAGCTCTGCTTTTGCTGTTCCTTCTCACTGGCTGAAGTGAACCCAGTCTAAGTTGGCAGTGCCATGTTGGTAGTGGCATTTATCAGACCAGCGTGCTGCAGTGCACTCCCTTCCCTTCTGGCACGTCCTGCTGCTTTTCTCCTTGCTCTTTTACCATTGTTTTCCTGCTCACTCTTCTCTCTTGCACCCACTCAGCAAGCTGCTTTTCTTCCAAAGATAGATTTGCCCTCCAGGTCACAGCTGCTTCTAGTAACCGCTTTATTTCTTATTAGTGTTTGAGGAGTTCCCTCCCTGCCTCCTAGGTCTGTCTGCAACGGCTGTAATGACATATCTGTAAAATATCTGCACCTCCAGTCTAAATGACACAAACTAGATTTCAAGGCTATTGAACTAACAGGGTATCTTAGCAACAAATATTTATTTTAATAACAGTATTCCCAGCCATGTTAAACAAGCACCTACTGCCATAGTCAGGATGCCCTGGAGCACTTTATTTTGTCCCACAGCCTATTTTCTCTCGGCTCATCCTCACTTACAAGAGTTACTAAAGTCAATGCCATTGTCCCAGAGAGCTTGTCTTGAGCATTCACCCAACTTTTTAGACCAGTATCAGAAAAGCAGCAGACTGCTGTGCCCCAGCTAGCCACCCACTCAGGCTTGCTGCTTTCCTCTCACCACCTGCTAGAAATTCCTGGCTTGGTTGTTGCTTGTGGTGATCTGTGTAGAGGAGGGATGTCGAACTGCTTTCTTGCATTGTCTGTTTACGGCATATCCAAAGACTGCAGCACTCCGGGTACTCCCCCAGCAGTGACAGCCAGGCTGTCGCCTGCTCTCTTCGGAGCTAGTCCTTGATTGACATCCTCTCCTGAACCTGTCAGGAAGCAACAACAACCAACTCACCATGAGGCTCACCATCCATTTTCTCTGGCCTTTATTAGAATTCTGTGAAAGATTTCTGTTTAAAAGAAATTTTCCTCTTGAAAATTAGATATAGTGGAAACATTCACACGTCAGGAATAATTGCTAACATAACCACCTAGCTTTGCTGTTTTGTTGTCATTGTACATTTTGCAATTACCTTTTTCTCTCCCCTAGTAGCTAAACTGTGAGACTGCCTGTGACATCAAACCATAATTTATACGGTCACCATTATAAATTTGTGAAAGCAAGTAATAGTTTTCCTTATGGAATAAAATAACACAGCATGAAATTATAGTAGCATATCTTCATATTCCTTGGGCAGCACATTGTTGCTTTCTGATGGGTTGAAAGCTCTTTCTTTTGATAAAGTCTGCTAGTATCTGCCTTTGAACTCTGCTAGCGAGATATTTTAGTGTGGGAAATATACAGAGAAATTTTTCTTAGCATACCTCTGTGCAGGATAAATACAGCCCTCCTTCTTATCCCCAGCACTCACTGGGGTCCAGCTTTGTTTCAGGATGGGAATACTACAGCCATCAGAAATCGCAGCTTCTCCTAGTGTGTATTGTCCTGGGGATTTTTGAGCAGTATGTTTTCCATCCCTCCTTATTTTCACCTGTACCACCTCCCATTAATTTGTGTGTCACCAGTAGTGAATCGGGTGTTGCTTGAGCATTTCTGCTCCTGGGACTCAGCACGGTCCAGTGTGGGTCAGCAGGCACTTGCCTGACTCCTGGACATGGACCAGCCCTGGCCAGCAGGCACTTTCCTGGCTTGCTGGCACAGCCACCGGCTCCTCATTGAATCACTCTTCTGCCAGGGTGACTTCAGGTGAATTATTTTCTCCCTTCCTCCTGCAACCCTCCTCCCCCAGTTACAAACGAGTGTTTGTGTACAGCTCAGGGAGAAACACCTTGCATGCTTTCATAAAAATAAATGTCAGCCTGACGGCGAGTTAGTCTGGAAGTTCTGATGAGGTCAAAAGCTGTTCAGAAGCTGCCATCATGCATTATTTAGTGATCCTGTTTGTGTTAAGTGGGTAGAGCTGCTATCCTACAAACTGTACACATGGGCAGGGGAGTTGGTAGTGACACCCATCACGGGGAAACAGCCACAAGACTGCAAGAAATGTTATGTGAAGAGTTACTGTGTGTACCTGCATAGCTGGACATAGGCCAAAAGGGGAGTATCACTCACCTCTCTCGTTCTTGCTTGGTAATAAGGGTCCAAGTCCAAACCAAACATGTGGTGTGACCTGTGCTCCTCCCAAGCCAAGCAAAAGGAGTGTTTTGGGTG
This sequence comes from Jacana jacana, assembly GCA_013400555.1. Classification (NCBI taxonomy): domain Eukaryota; kingdom Metazoa; phylum Chordata; class Aves; order Charadriiformes; family Jacanidae; genus Jacana; species Jacana jacana. The sequence continues at coordinate 71,998 of VZTM01035516.1, forward strand.
GGATGACAGATACTTTTGGTCTAAAAGCAAGCAAGTCTTCCTCTGACTCATTCAGCACAACTTCATTAGTGACAAGGACTGAAAGTGACAGGCTCATCATCTGATTTGATTGCTTATTGTGTTAATTTGGTACAGAAGCACTTTGAAGCTATTAATCTATTGATTCATTCTTACTTGAGAACATAATTTAATTACCATATTTTTTGCATTTTTATTAGTTTTGTAAATAAACTAAATAGCATGCTTGCTTCAGTTTATGTTTAATCTGTTATTCATTTTGATAAATTCTGTAAAAGAGGCCACTGAGCTGCTTCACTCCTTCAGACCCTACCAAGGGCCACCTGCCTAAGATGGCAAAGGCAAGCCTAGCCATGGGGGTTTCCTCCACCATCTATATACAGTATATACAGACATATCCTTATCCAGCTCCCCTCTTTATAAAGCACAACTGGCTATTCCAAATGCATCACAGTCCTTTTTTCTGATTTATGAGCCTCTTTCTTTGCAGTTGCATTAACCAACCTTTGCCTGTGTCCCTCTAAGCCTGTAACAACCCCAAAATAAATGGCAGTTTTCCTAGGTGGAGCTCTTTTTAACATTCACTCAGAGTAACTGCGCATACATACGCACACACACGCACATCCATATAAACTAGGGCAACCTGAATTCATAGAAGCAGGCAAGCTGTTGGTGTTTTTGTCTGTTTTTAGCTCTGCTGCACAGCTCAAGTGGGGAAAAATGACGCAGCCAAACCATTTAACTTCCTGCTTTCCAAACACAAAGCAGTTGTCACCATTGCCGAGATGCTCATTTCCACGATTCTACAAGAATCTGACATCAGTTGTAAGACAACACCTCTTGGTATAAATTTGCTTTTTATGAGTCTCAAAGGAGGAAAAGCCATGTAAGCTGTAGTGTTGAGCTCTGCTTCATAAACTGGCCTAAATTGAAGTGTCTTTATTTACACCTAGAGCAGCAGTGCACTTCAAAGCACTGGTCAGATTGTACCCAGGAAATGAAAGATGTTTAAAAATGTGACCTCTGACCTCCTTGTCTAATGAAAGTATAGCCTCCTCTGCTTCCTCCCTCCTATGAAGGCCCACCTTCACCTTCCAGGCTTTGCAGCATTGTCACCTTCAGTTTTGCCCCAGAGAAGGAAACATACTTCTCTTTGGAGACTATTGGTATTTTTTGACCGTAGATTCTGACAGTGGGCAATCAGTTAGGTAAGCAGCTAAGTATATAGCTGGAAATTAGCTGAGAAAAAGATGGAAAAAGCCCCCTCAAATATTTGTGCTTAAGCGGATGATCCTCCTCAGCCAGGCTTGCATCCCTTTCCTTTGTTTTTCAGCAAACATTTGAATTGCCACTGTTTGTTTGCAGGGGTGTTTGCAGAGGGACTATAGTGCATCAGTGCTTGTACATAGAAAAACACACACTGCAGGCATTGGTACCAGCCAGGTTTAACCCTCACCGTGCGAGTGGTGGGTGTTTGGGGGGAAGCACAAGGAGACCAGGGAAGAAAGCAGCTGACACTTTTAGCCCAGATCCACATAACTGGTGGCTGGCAGTGGTGAAGAAGAAGATAAATTCCTGAGATTCAGTGAAGTCCTTGACTAGAGATGAGGTGTTTGAAGCACAGAATGAGATATCTGAGCAGGAGCTGTGCAGAAGGGTTCAGCTAAAGACAAACTCCTTATGTGTGCAGCCCTGCTCTGGCTCTGACCTTAAAGATAACTGAAATGATCTTGTTTGGGTGGAAGAGAGAGAAACTGATAACATGGTTCAAAATCTGACCATTCACTGGAGGAAACAGACAGCTACTAGATCTGCTGTCCAGACATAAGTGTGGAAAGAGAATTGGTCATCTTGGCAAGATTTCTGCTGGAGCTGAATTCAAACTGCAAACAAATACATCATTCACAAACCCTTCAATCTTTATTATCTTCTTTACTATGTTGACCCAAGGTCCTCGTTGTTCCTGGAGTTCAGTTCTTCTTTTAACTGAGACATTCTATCTGCAGAGCAACTCTCCAATTTAGGAGAAGGCAATAAATTAATAAAAAGTTGGGAATAAATCTTCACTCATGATTTGGACTAGCTCTGCAATAATTTGAGTCTGTAAATCCTGGCTAATGTTTCTAATGCAATGTTCTGCCATGAGATTTAATTTACCTTGTACAAGCCATCTAGTAACCTAAGCACAGATGTAGAACCAGCCAATATCTATTAAACCAGTATGTCCAGATCCAAGGGGTGGATTTGTCCATGGCTAGATATTTTGGCAACACTGTACAGATGATTTTGCATACATAGCTTCAGATCTAAACTCCATTTAATTAGGTTTGCTGTCCTCTTATGGTATTTGTTTTCCATTGAACCATGTGCATCATGAGGTCTCACATGAGTTTTCTTTTTACAAACAGCTAATTTACATGAAGCAATTTCCTTAGTCATCTGTCTGTTAGGTCATTTTCTGGACACAGTGCTACACCAAGGACTGACCTTTTCCCCATGGATTTGGACTGGCTAGTTATCACTCCAAGAGCTTATGACTGATGTATAAGAAAGGATACCGCTGAGATCACAACAATCATAGTAGGATGTAGCCACAATTACCATATATACTGTTATTATAAATAAATTGTCCGTGATGTTCCCAACATATCTCCATGCACTGTCCTTCGTGTATATTAAAAATGGTATTGCACTTCTCAGAAGTTAATAGCAATTAGTAGTATCATGGTTGGTAGTTACGTTAGGCAGTATTCTCTCTCAGATAATATCTCTCTCTTCTCTGCTGTTGTCATGGTGGACTTGGATTAATGTGGTAATCCTGGTGTCATGGCTTCAGCTGGGATAGACTTGGCTTTCTTACTAGCAGCTATGTTCTGGATTTGGGATGAAAACAGTGTTGGTAAAACACTGATGGTTTTGACTGTTGCGACGCAGTCAAGGCCTTTCCTGCTCTTCACATGACTTCGCACTCCCAGCGACCAGTCTGGGAGTGCACAAAAAGCTGGGAGGAGACACAGCCAGGACAACTGACCCCAACTAACCAAAGGGATATTCCATTCCATACGATGTCATGCTCAGCATACAAATCTGGGAAAGGAAGAAGAAGGAAGGAGGGGGAAGGGAGGGCGCTTTGTCTTCCCAAGTCACCATTAGACATGATGGAGCCCTGCTTTCCTGGAGACAGCTGAACACCTGCCTACAATGGGAAGCAGTGAATGAATTCCTTGGTTTGCTTTGCTTGTGTGTGCAGCTTTTGCTCTGCCTATTAAACTGTCTTTATCTCAACTCACAAATTTTCTCACTTTTCCTCTTCTGATTCTCTCTCACACCCCAACTGGAGGACTGAGAGAGAGGCTGCATGGTCCTAGTTGCCAACTGGGGTTAAACCACGACATCTGGTCACATGGGCCTTTGACTATAAAAATGGTTAAAAGTGGCCTGAGCCCAAAGTAACTTGGGCTTTAAAAAGTTCTTTCAGTCAAAATCAATGGGAAAGCACCTACTGGTTAATTACATTAAAGAATGTAAATGGAATTGAAAAGGAAAGGGGAGGGTATTCAGCCAAGCCCTGACACCTTCTGTACCCAGTCTGTGTTTTTCTTTGCCATCTTTCTCATGATATGAAAAAGTTATACGCTGCTTGCTGTATCACCTGCCTGTTACCCAGGGAGATAAAATTCTTCAATAAAAAAATGAAATGCAAGGCTGTGTGCTTTCAGGACTAAGCCTCATTATTTAAATTCCTCTCATCTTCAGGAAAACTAGCATGCAGTATTTCATCTACACACTTATTCCCATGTATTGAGTTAATACTAAACATGAGCAGCTACTTTTCGGGAAGAACAGAGTGAACATCAGTGTTGCAGAACCAACTCCCAGATGTGTACAGGTTACAGAAGAGCCCACCAGCATTTCCCTTCCTTATTTTATTGTGCCTAACTAGAGAAAACTCCCAAATGCTCTGATAAGCTTGGCACTGTATGGCTCTAAACTCGCCTTGCCACCTACCTTCCAGATTTAATTCCTCTCTGCCCTCCCTCTACAGCACTTTAGAATAAAACAGAGCTAAATAACTTATTTTTAATAAGTGTTGATTATAAAATGCCCTGGTCCCGTCCTGTTTAGAATGTATGAATAGCCTGCTGCTAGACTGTTCTGAACTTGACCCTCATTCTGCATCCAAATTCAATGATACAGCCATTCATCAGCTTGATTTTGGCAATGTTATACATGCCCTCTGAAACATTATTTTTGGCAGGCTCTCAAAGCACGGGTGACTTACAGCATACAAATCTCACTGACTTGCTGCACGGTCTCCTTCATGATCCTTGATCAGCACGAGCTCAAGACCTCAGCCAACTAGCCTAAAATCCAAAATAGTGTGTTTGACAATGCAAGTCTGAATAACAATTAATATGCAACCTAGTGATAAATATTAGTATGTGCATCAGCTGTTTTGTAACTGCTTCTCTCAAACTCTATTCAGCTGAACTGGTCAGCAGAAAGGAGATCCCCAAGACGGACCTGCAGCTGGTCCCCAAGTGAAGCAAATGCTGCTGTAAGCTGACTTTTCTCATCAAGAACTGTCTGGAGATGGTAACTGCAAAGACCAGGCCCCTGAATCAGAGCCTTTTTGGTTAGAGAGGAAGTAGTAATGACTCTGCATATTCTTGTAAGCTTAGGAATATTTACTTTTTTTAACACATTTTTACAAAAAAAAAATACTATTTGACTGCCTAGAATTGAATGTTAGTTAGCCCTGGGTTATCAAGGGGGAAATAACAGCACAGAACAGGGCAAGGGCTGTCCCTGCCACTCAAATTTAGTACTGAGGATCAGTTCCCATCGTTTTTCTAAGATGACTGGAGCTCATGTCTTTAAATTTTCAAAGTCTCCAGAGGAAAGTACAAGGTGCCCTGGGATCCTTGTATGCAATGCCTGAGTGTTTGTGCAGCAGTTCTTTGGAAAAGCAGCAGAAAGTATTCAATTGCTGCAGCATTTTATATAATCCATCAGCTAAACAGCTAAATATCTATAGGCAAAGGCACCTATCCCACCCATAACTGCAGAATTGTTGTAGGGATCTGCTCAAGTCCACTAAGGCATAACTGACACCACTGCACCTCAACCAGCCTTCTTCAGAAATCCCTGCAGCAAAACCTGGAGGAGCCACCTCGACCCTGGCTCCATCCTCCAGTCCCTCAGGGTGAAACTTCAAGGACCAGAAGTGATTCAGCAGAAGATGATGCAGCGCAGAATTGATTTGCTTGGCAGCCATCCCACTGCAAGTCTGCTAACGCTGTTGTACAACACCTTCCACTGATAATGAGTAAAGCCAAAGCTCTTGCCTTTCAAGGAAGGAAGATACTGAACGTGATGGAGTTAGTGTTGTTTTCTGAAGTTAACACCCTAATCTAGAAAGCTGGAGTCATCCTTCAAAAGAGTAACCCACACCTCTGTTCTTTCAGTCACGCTAACCAGAGTCTTCCTATTTCTCATAGTCTGGGAGCTGGATCCAACCCTCACCAGGGCAGATCTTTGTGCCCCTTCAGTGAAAGAGAAAAGCACTCAGACTAAAACCCCGCTTCTTCAGTTGGCTGTGCATATTTTGTGCCGCTAAATAACTGTAGTGAAATCTGTGTTGGAAGCCAGTAAAATCTATTTTGTGCTGCTGAGAGATCAGGCTCTGTAAAACATATCCAGAAATTAAACAAGTTAAACACAGCAAAAAGCTCTGGCCTATGAAAGTAATTTATATCCTGTTAACCACAAAAAAAAAAACCCAAACAAAAAAAAACCCCCAAGCCCAGGCACAAGAAACATCTGGAAGTGAAAATTAACTAAAACCAGACTAACGACATAAACAAGAGAGAAATACAGCATCCAGATCTGTGTAGCTGAGCTTGATGGATATTACAAGCTGGATTGCTAGGGGTTTTTATTTTTAAAAGAACACAACAAATCAGGAAGGAAAATTTCCATCTAAAGCCATAACTACTCAATTCAGAAATTTGGGGGGGCATAAAAGACACAAGCACAGAGGGAAAAAAATGGCTGCCAATGACTCTAGGGGTGTATTTGGCCCAGAATTAATTGAAAAACAATAACTATTATTTAAGGATCATTTTTGTTGCCAAAATCCACAACTAATATTATTTAGACTCTGCTGTATGACCACCTGCAGATCTAACTGAACTTAAAAAATGCATACTCACATATACACACATAAATACTCATGAACATCTATTTGAAAGAAATTAATGTAGGATATGCATTTTTAAGCAAGCAAATCATCTCTCTCTTGCAATACCATCTTGCACCAAGGGCATTTACTGCTGGTAGTGAAGGAATTCCTGGGTTTGCTGCATTTCCTTTAAATGAGTGAGGAAGGCTGCATGTGCTTCTAGCTGAAAAAAATCTGGCCACAGTTTTTACCTTATCGCTGACTTTGAAATTACTTCACTATTCTCTTGAGTATAGAGCTGTGACATCTTCATCCAAACTGCAATGGGCTCTGCCATCTGTTTGATTCTCCTGCAGCTCTGGACAGAGCAGTATTATGATCTGCTTTCAAGTCTATAACAGAGAGTATTTTTATAAAGGTGACAAATGCTACTGCTTAAAAAACTGGGGGGAAGGGATGTGTGAGTGTTGGTTTATTTTTTATTTTCAGTGTTGGCTAAAGTATCTTTATGGAGCTTTTATTTGCTCATATTACCCCCAAAACCCACCAAAGCAAACATCTGCCAAAAATAATGGCAAGCTAAGCAAAGCAGAAATGATCAGGTTTTGTATGATATACCATTATATCTTATGCACCAACAATACTGCTTGCCAAATTCAGAGTCCACAACATATCTAAGTGCAGCAGTAATTTTCAAATCCCAGGCTAGGTTTGCTGTGCTGGCAGATTAAAATGCTCTCTTTCTTTACTTAGAAGTTGACCCAATTTGACAGAAAAAATCTTCAAGAGAAAGTAAATGTAGAACTCTGTGTTTTATTTGATACTACTTTACCGACTACAGCAATGCTTTTAATGCCAGTGGTGTTATCCAAGTGCTAAAAAAGGAATCCCGCATCAAAACATGTCCCTGAAAGGTGTACCTGGTTCTCTCACTCCTGCATGGAAACGGTAAAGTTCTTTCTGTTCCCTATGGTACCACCTCCATCGTGCACCCACCGTGCGTCTTTGTTGTCCTGCTCCTGCAAAGGAACGTAATTCCTAAGTATTCCTAAATATTCATATCCTGTCTGTAATTCACAAGAGGCCCTTGCTGTGCTTCTGAAGCCACCAGAACCTAGTGAAAAAAAACAGTCTATAATTTAGTTTGGCTTTGAGTAACTTGTGCAGTCCATGAGGCTCCTTCACTTATGTACATTATGCAACTGCCATGTGACAACCTCCCCAAAGGTGGCCTGTGGGATAAAAGATCCTGTGCATGTCTGCAGCCTGGGCTAGGCTTTGAAGGGAACTGTAAAATGCAAGGAAAGCAAGGGAAGGAAAACAAGCAAATTGGAAAAGGAGAAGAGACAGAGAGGCTTACTTTATTTTCTAAAGCCTGTAGGTTCTCAGGCACCAAAGTGATGAATAAGAGACTTGCTGAGTTCTTCTTCATGGGGAACATTCACATGGGTGTCACTGGAATGCCTGCAGTGACTGCCATGGACTGATGGCACACTTTGCTTCCCTCATCCATGAACTCAGCATGACGGGAGGAAGACATAGGATGTTCTGCTGTTGATCTTGAGCACCAGGTCAGAAGCCCCAGGAGAAGCTGGACAGCGTAGGGGGGTTCTTCAGAGGTCATTTCCACAGTGCATTGTAGTGCTGATGTTTCTGCAGTCCTTTTTTTTATGTTTCCTTTTTGCCATATGAGATTGAGCATTGAACATAACTGACTTTTACTTCATTAAAAATTCTTTCAAATGAATCAATAAACCCTTTATATCAGTTGCTAATACAGGTGTGTTTCTGTTGGTTGCCACTAAGAAAAAAAGAAATGTTAACAAATATATACAATTCAGGACAAACACGGAAAAGAACCACGCATTTCAAAGGCAATCAAACGTCACAAAACATTATCAGTCTCAGCTATACATGATGAAAAAGGAAAGCCCCAGTTGATTCTGTGCTAATTAAAAATCTGTGTATCTACAGTCTAAATCTGGTTCCAGCAGACCCAGTGTGAGGGGCCAGTGATGCAGGCAACCTTGGTGTCTTATGCCTCAGTGACAGTGGCACCGGGACTCGCCTGCCATGCTCTGCTGTGCTGGGGACAATGGCACACGTACAGGACCTGGTCTGCCTGCCCCAGTGCTTGCTGCTGATATTGCCTTGGGTTTCGGCTCCGCAGTGGGCTGAGCAGGCAGCTAACACAGCAAGGAGGAAGGCAAAAACAGGTTGGGGGTGATGGTGGCCAAAAGCAGGGAGGGGAAGATGCCTTTAAGCTGTAGCCACCTCAGGGGCAGGATATTAGAAAGCGAAGGGGAAGAGGCACACATTTAGAGCTGCCGTGTGAGGAAGTAGCAGTGCATTATCCACCACTGCCCCATAAGGAGGAATGGTAGAGCATGAAGCAAGGTGTCCTGGTGCCTTTCCTGTGCACCCCCTTGCCCTTCTGCTCTCAACTCCCTTTGCTTTGGGCTCGTCCTTTTGCTCCTGCTGCTTAAGCATATGGTGCTTTTTTTCCACTGCCAAGGAAACTTTGGGAACAGGCTGCATATGCTCCTTGTGTTCCTTGACCTGAGCCCATCTACAGTGGGTGGCCAGCTCGGGGCACAGGCTGCAATGTAGCTGCAATGTGGCTCGGGCAGAGAGCATGGCTAGAATGCCCAGCTTAAAAGCACCTCCTGAGAGGAGGGCAGCCTTTGCCACTGAAGCTTCTCACAGCGTTTTCTCAAAACATGTCTTTAATTCAAGATGTAACACCTGCACCATTACCTACGCTGGCCCTGAGCCCAAGCAGTCAAGACCCTCAAAAGGGCAAGAGGGTGTGCCAGGGGCCTGACAGGCAGTGCTCACTATGGCTGGTAAGACTGATATGGATTGCGTACCCAATTGTTTGCCTCTTCTCTGTTTAGAGGAACAGAGGTCCTCACACAATAGGAATTGGGAAATTATTCAGTGAGGCTGCCCACTGAAAGAACCCAGGAAGGATAATCCAAGGGTATCTCCAGGAAACAGTGCTGAGATTTTTATTCCAGAAGGAAGGGATGTGGGCACAAAGCAAAAATTCCTCTACAAGGGAAGAAGAGTTGTTCTTGTCCACCACTCTCAGCTTATTGAAGAAACTGACTGAACAGTTCACATGCACTCCATTCCCCAGCATCACAGGGAAGGAGCCTGGGCCTCTGAAGCTGGAGCTAGATCTTTGGCACCCTCATGTAACAGATACCTGTATGCAACAGACTGTGCTTAAAACCCAAGATGTCTGCCTAGACTGGCACTGAGGCAGGCACAAGATGTGCTCTATGCATCAGTCTTGTTTCTTTGCTTCTTTTAAGATATCTTGTCATTATACAACAACTGACATTATGCAACAAATGGGGTGAGGCACTGGAACAGGTTGCCCAGAGAAGTTGTGGCTGCCCCATCCCTGGAGGTGTTCAAGGCCAGGCTGGATGGGGCTTTGAGCAACCTGCTCTAATGGGAGGTGTCCCTGCCAATGGCAGGAGGGTTGGAACTAGGTAATCTTTAAAAAGATCATCATGATTCTCTACTTGCTCTGTAATAAATTGGGGGGTGTGTTAATGACATTGCTTTATATAACTTAATTCTACTCACCAAAACATGCTGACTATTAAATTGCTGTATTTTTTTTAGTCTTTTTATCATTAGTATGCTGTTGTAAAATAAATGGCTACTTTAAAAATAAATCCTCTTTTTTTCTGACGGCACGAAGAGGAGTCATTGTTTAGAGGAGCAGAAGGAAGCCTAGGCATCACATCAACAGAAAGCACGTTGGCTCAAAATTCATGCAATGTACCTCAAAGCTCCTTTCACTGCGTACATGGTCTCATTTTGTCACCTTGAGCACGGCTATTTATGAAAGAGCTATTGAGCTATTGGGCTGACTGTGGCCTCTGTGACTCTCTTCACACCATCCCTTGTCCTTCTCTGTACTGTATCAAGTAGGGATCCCTCTACATCTCCCAGAGTATCTTCTTTCATCCTCCCACTGGGAATCAGGTCCTATCATTTGTACCCCAAAGTTAATGACAGAATTAGCAGGTCCCTGATGTGACCCTTTTCCTATGGTGCTTCACCTCACCCTACACTGTTGTGTTACACTAACGTTAATACCACTTTCCATTGCAGTGAAGGTTCCACATCTTGACCTCCCTCAGCAGCATCCATGCTGCTCATAGTCCTTCAGCTGTCTCACACCTGAGGCTTCCCAATCCTTCTATCCATAAGCTGAGGACATTCAGCAGTCCCTGAAAATAGTGCAGAGTAAGAAGACAGTTCCATGTCAGTCAGGAGTCTGCCTCTGTCACATAAGTGGACCTGCATAACAGAAAAGCTGGAATCTGCTTGCTTGCCCCCAGTTCTTATGTGAACAGTTACAAACCTGCAATGACATGAAGTAACTTCTGCCAGTGCTGGAGAACTGGCCAGGATCCCCAGTTCTGCCTGCACTTGCTTTGGGGCAGACTGGGGAGGAATCTAGTGGAAACAAATCATGGCACAGTCACACAGAAAGGAAAAGGAGGGAAACGGAAACAGTATTAAATGCTGTAGTGTTCAAATGCTAAGATGCATCTCCACTAGGCTTCTTGACAGAAGCAAACTACAGAAAATCATGGACAAGGTGGGTGCCTTACAGATGCTTCTTCACCCCTCCTATTGATCTTTCCAGAAGAAGAAATTATTTGACTCCTCCCAAGGTAATTGTAAATTATCTACTGACCTTAAGAAAATGACCAGCTATTTCAGGGATATCAGGCCAGAATCTGGTGCTGGTGTTCAGAATTACAAAGAAAGATAACAATTTTAAAAAGAGAGACCACAGATTGTAACAAAGCAATTTGAGTGACTTGCCAAATGCGCAGGATTAATCGTCACCTTATTGCTAAAGATGAAGATTATAAAATCGTATGGCTCCATCTGTTTTGCTGTGTGTCATAAACTTGTATCAGCCAGAGAGGTAACAATGCTTCTCCTGAAATAATATAGATATGCCCTTTGTGTAATTTTCTGCTTTTCTTTTCCAAGTCATCTCCCCTTTCTCTGTAAAGAAGATATCTTTACAGAGATCTCTTGCTAGTGATCTTAATTTATCTTGTTAGGGTAGTTATACTTAGTCACAAATGTACTTCTCTTCCACTCCCTTCGGAGAGGACACTTTGCATAGCTTTATAGTAATCAGGAAAGTCATCACAAGCCATCATAAGTGCTGCCTACAAAATAGCTAGAAATTTCCCTTTTAAATCAAGGTATTTGCTGAGAAATAGAAAAAAAAATATGAAAAGCATATTCATATTGACATTACTTATAAAAGCTAGATATTACATGCCTGCTTGGAAGAGAAATAGGATAAAGGACATCCCTCTACCACACACTCCCTCCTGCCTCCACACAGTTGATTGGCTTTTGGGACAAAACTGCTCAAGCTTCAGGTGTAAGCCTGCAAAGAATCAAGAACTTCATTGTCCCTGTAGCTAGGAACAATCCAGGCACAAAAGGTCATCACAGCATGGCAGGGCACTTCCTTTATCACCTAATTGTTATGAAACAGCACTAAAAGAAATAGGGCAAGTGGGTATATCTGGTTTCTGGGAGGACTGCATTGATCTTTTACCTCAGTTTTGTTGATTTCTCTACCAGTTTTGACCTCCTAACTGGTTAGTTTGTGTTGTTAGATCTATAAGGAATGCAATGGACTGAGGCAGGCTGTAAGTACTGCCAGCTGAGGACAGCCACTGACAGGCAACATGGAGAGAGAAGGAATAAGAGAAATAAAAAAAAAACAAAAACAAACACCCAAATGTCCGATCTCCAGAGAGGCTGAAGCAAGTACAGATGGTAAACTTGAATGCCCAGTAAAAGACAGTGGAGGTTGCAGTCTTTACCTCCAACAGCACCACAGGGAACCTGGGGAAGGTCAGAGAGGGCACGAAGAGAGGAAAGCACCACATTTTGTTATGTCTGCTGTAATTGCAGAAGGCTGCGAAGCCTCATCTCACTTGATACAATGACTGTTTACCTCTTTCTACCACTCTCCCCAGAAAGTTTCTACTTAACCACCAAATAACCAATGTCAGCTTCGGGTAAGGATGGCAGCCCTTGTTCTCACTTGAGAACTCGTGAGTGAAGGAGCTCCTTCTAGATTGATGTGCTGCAGGTAGACTTGTCAAGAAAGAGGATATTACTTGTGTGTTATGAAGAATAAGGAGCTCACGGGCACTGTTTGCCAGAAGAATCCTTGCAAACATCTCATGTTTTGAAGAAATATTTTTCAAATGACACAGCTAGGCAAAAATGTCCTGTTTTGAATAACTACAATAATGTGCTCTCAATGGGGAGATGTGAAGAGCAATTATATTCACAACTTTGCAAACATGGATTACAGAACTGAAAATGTATTTTGCTTTAGAAAAACTTGCTTTAATTTTTTTTCCAAGAAATACTTTAAAATCTACACTCCCAAATCTGCAAAAATATGATAAAATAATTTAAAAAGTTAAATGTGTTTCCAATGGACATATGAAAGCTAGCAATTGTTCACTAATTCCATTTAAGCCTAAATTGTTTGATAGCTTGGTGCTCTTCTCTTATCATGTTCTAATGGTATTGGCTATAACCAGGCAGATTTATGTCCAGCTCCATTCAGACATTCTCATTTTTAATCCAAAACTTGCATCTATGTCCAATAAAGTATACACTGCTAGAGTGCATGTCAAAAAGCAACTTAGCATTCCTCCAAAGATAGTCTCCAGCATAGACTCTAAGTTTGGACGGAGATAACGTGGATTACCTGGTTTTCAGTTCTCAGGACATCATCCTTGTGAAAAGACTCATTGGCTGATGTCTCTTGCAAGAGCAGTTTGACTTTCCCCTGAGCCCTGCTGCTCTTACTCTGCCTCTGGAAGCATGAAACAGAAGACACAACCCATAGTCCCAGGAAGCTGAAGACAACATCCTCTTTGAAGGATGGTCTTTTAGTTTCCACTGTTCCCTGCCAAGCAATAGAAGCCAATGTTTTAGAGGTGAGTACTTCTCTGGATGACTAACATTATGCTAAGGCACCTTAAGTATCTCAAGTTAGGCACTATGAAGTGGAGTGACCTAAAATAATACATTATTGGCAAAAAAATGTGAGCTGTTGCCTTTGACAAAATCAGCATCTACAGAGATAGCCATGCATGCTTTCTGTTGGCTTCATATGAAAATTCTGGTTGATAATATATATTTTGTTTCACAATGTCATAAAAACACCTGAAGTGGAGGTGAAGTACAACCATAGCTACTGAAATAAATGGTTACTATCCCCTGGCCTGTGACAGCAGCATTTATCTTTTCTACAACCCATGTGTGAGGGGCAGGAAGATAAGTTTCTCCTGCTCTCACTTAGCTATTTCCTGTCAAAAATTTTACTGTAACTTTTGTACAGAGAATATTTATAACTGTTGTTACTGTCAATATAATTTTTTGCAGTTATTGCACTTATTTACATTTTAATGGCCAAGTCAATAAAGATTTATGCACCTGTCATCTGAATTTTCCACAGAAGTGGTGAATGCTTCAAAAAACAGGATCTCCTGCAGAATATTCTCCCTCCAAGCATCCTTTAAATTCCTTCATTGTTTTGAGAAACAGTAGGCTATCCATTAAAATAACCAACTCCTAAAGTCATAAGTCAAACCCAGCAGAACCTTGCGGCAGTCTTCACGGCAAAACTTCTGCATATTACAAAACACTTGCTCGGGGACTGTTTTTTCTGTTTCTAAACACTGTCCCTTGAATGGTAAAGTCTGGTTTATCATTTTGATATGCCTCAGCTGTACAGACTACATTGTTTTCGTAGCTTGAGGAGTTGTGATTCTTAGCATTGACCCCGTTTGGATTTTAATGCAGTAAAAGGTATAGCTCAGAGCATGGCTTTGGGGCCAGGTGGAGGTGCACCATTTAGGAGGGGTATGCTGTGCCCCACCATTCACTCCCACACAGGCATACCCTCCTTCAAAACATGAAAGGAAAATCTGAAAGCATTCTCTCCATGCCTGCCCATGGGCTTCTTGCAGCAGTTCAGGCTACTGAGGAACATTTGCACATCATTCTGGCCATGCTTTTCCTGAAGGCAGATGCACCACAAGCACCTTTTGTCCCCACCCAGGGGAGACTGGCAAGACTCACACCACTGCTCAGCTGCCAGGGTTCTGCTGGATAAGTCCCCTTTCCATTCCTAGACTACTGTGGTTATTTTTCTGTTGTCCATCCCTCAATAGATTTTGCAATGAGCTGGTAGCTACAGCAACAATAATGAGAAGGCAGCTCTTTCCAGAGCTCTGTTCTTTCTCCAGAGTCTGTTGCCACTCAAGGTCCATCCTAGCCCAGCAGAAATGAGACAGGTCTGTTCCAGCTGAAGCTCAGGGTCTCAAAGACATGCAGAAGATGATCAGAGGCCTGTAGCACCTTTCCTACGAGGACAGGCTCAGAGAGTTGGGGTTGTTCAGGCTGGAGAAAAAAAGGCTCTGAGGAGACCTTATAGCAGCCTTCCAGTATCTGCAGGGAGCCTACAAGAAAGCTGGAGAGGGTTTACAAAGGCATGTAATGATAGGACGAAGGGTAATGGCTTCAAACTGGAAGTGGGTAGATCTAGATCAGGTATCAGGAAGAAATTTTTCTCTATGAGAGTGGTGAGACAGTGGAACAGGTTGTCCAGAGAAGTTGAGGAAGCCCCTGGAAGTGTTCAAGACCTGGCCGGACGGGGCTTTGAGCAACCTGCTCTAGTGGGAGATGTCCCTGCCCAGGGCAGGGGCATTGGAACTAAGTGACCTTTAAGGTTCCTTCCAAAGTAAACCATTCTAAGATTCTGTGAGTCTGTAAGTACAAGGTTTCTGATCAGTTTAGGCTGGGGTTCAATGTCCAGATAAGTTTTAGGAGAGAGCTCAGATTTGAGGCTGAGGTGAAGCCAAGGTTAGGGACCAGGCTCCAGCAACATGCTAGCTTCATGACCTGCTCTTGTAAGGCAACATCCATAAATCTTACTGTTCACCTCAATCCCGTGCACTAGAGCTGCCTGAGAGAGGGATGTCAGAGGTGCAGAGCTGGAGGAGACCTGGGCCCTCAAACGGATCCGCTGCAAGCCTTTTTCTTGGATACAGCCCAGCTTACCTGTACTGCATGTCAGTAAGGAAAGCAATGTGAAGCCTGTGGTACCCGCGCTTGCTGTGGCCTCCAGATCCTTGCCAGTTGAATAAAAATGCAAATTTTTGTCACGGCACTGAAAAGACATTTTTCTCCCATGTGGGCAATTCCCTGTCCAGCTCTGACTTTCTAGCCCCACCTTCCCAAGCCCCCAAAGATGCCCAACTGTCAGCACCTCACACACAATGGCGGCTGCTGGAGGGGAGTGGGGGGCTTAGTTCACTTCATCCTTCAAAACTTCAAGCTCTCCTCCCCACCCCAAAGACATTTTAGCCAGTTTCACCCTGGGGATAGAGCTTGGTGCCCTGCAGTCACAACCCTCCCCCCTGCTAGCAAATGAAGTTTCAGCCCAGCTGGGTTACACAGCCGAGAAAGCCAACTGTATCTGGGGCTGTATCAAAAGCAGCACGACCAGCAAGTCGAGGGAGGTGATTCTGCCCCTTTACAGCACTCTGGCGCGTCCCCACCTGAAGTACTGTGTCCAGTTCTGGAGCCCTCAGCACAGGAAGGACATGGGCCTGCTGGAGCATGTCCAGAGGAAGGACACAAAAATTATCAGAGGGCTGGAGCACTTCTCCTATGAAGACAGGCTAGGAGAGTTGAGGTTGTTCAGCCCAGAGAAGGCTCTGAGAAGACCTTACAGCAGACTTCCAGTACCTGAAGGGGACCTACAGGAGAGCTGCAGAGGGACTCTTTTATCAGGGAGTGTAGCGATAGGATGAGGGGTAATGGTTTTAAACTGAAAGAGGAGAGATTTAGATTAGACATCAG
>VZTM01035516.1:88775-219013 GCA_013400555.1 Jacana jacana
GGGACGGGGGACGCGGGGGGCTGAGGTGCGGCCCCGCTGCTTGCCGCATCTCCCATCGCCTTCCCCCCGAACTCTCCCCGCCGTACCCCCGGTGCTCGGCCCGGCTCTTCACCTGGTGGCAGCGGGTACCCGTCGACCGCCGCCGCCCGGTGTAGCCGCCGCACCGCGTTTCGTAACCCGGCTCAGGCGCCCGTAAACCATTTTTATGACCCAGATACATGAATTGAGTCGCAGTGATTGACTTGAGGGGGGAGCCGGGTTGTTCGGGCGACCCCGCGGGCTGAGGCTTTTCGCAGCCATCCTGGCCCAGTTACTCAGCAGCTCCTCGGGCGTATTTTGGCGGCTTTTTGGCGGATTAAAGACCTTTTCAATGGTACACGGTGACAACAGATGATAATGGCCCCGCTGTGGACTGTTAGAGACAGTAATCTGCACGTCATTGATACAATACACCGAAGCGAATTTGTCACTTCCTAGCGAGGGAAGCTGATGGTGTGTTACCGTTTTAACAGCCTGATGCTGCGAAAAGTGAAACGGAGTAACTCAGATTTTCATAATTCTGCTTAAAAAATGCATTCTAAAGAAAGAATTGCTTTATTCACGGAGATGATGTTTCACGTCTTTATAGTAAACCTAGGACTTTTCCTCTTCCAACGGTAACTTCATAGGCTTTTTTTAATAATATAACAAAAAAAAAAAAAGGGGGCATAACCACAAGTCATTTTGATAATGTATATTTATGGCAGTACCTCTGCGTTATTTGTCCTCCCCCTCACACCTCCCCCCCACACACCCTCCTCCCCAGCATTTACCATACCTCCCCTTCTTTTTAAACAATTTTGGTGGTACCCGCAGCAGCTGTGCCCGATGACTGAAACGGATAGCAGGCTGGAATAATCTGCTGGCTTTTTGCTGGCAAATAAATCCTTGGCGCTAGTCTCGAGGCAAGGAGGTAGGTTGCTAAGTTTATATACTTGCCACAATTTAAAGGCTCATCCTTTCTAGTGCGCTGTTCTCAACGGGTCTACGAGAACCCTCGCCTCGTCCTGTGATTAACGAGCAAGCGCAGGAGCTCTGCTGAATTCGTTCTACCTTTTCAAACTGCGACTTTTTTAAAAGTGGCCGCTGCGTCTGCTGCTGCCTGAATAAAGAGGGGACTTAACCCGGCGTGCCCGTTGAGCTAGCACATTTCACGAAGGCTAATCTCATTAAAAAAAGAGAGAATTGTACAGTGAGCCACGCAGCTGGCCGAGGGCATTCGCGCTGCAGGCTGTCGTGATGCCAGGCCAGGTTGACAGCTGGGACCTCATTGGGTAAATAACACAGCTGAGCTCGGGTTTGGGCTACGGCAGCGCGTCTGTGCTGGTGGGATGCTCCAGTGCAAATTCTTTTCCTCTGAACTGTCTGTCAGGCACCCCTGTGTCCCAATCTTCTCCAAGGGCATGGCCCACTAATATGGCTCTTCCAGTTACTTAACACCTGACAGCCGTCAGGGTGTTTGTCTGTTTGTCCTCCTTCTTGAGCCTGGAGAAGAAGGAAGAAAATAAACAGTTTGAGACAGGGTCCTGCAACCGTGAACATCTGTCCTCATTTGAGGACGAATTTCTTTTTCATCATGTTTGCTGTTGCATCTGGTTTCTCTGGGCAGCAGCCTAGGGAACCCCAGGCACATCTCAACGGGAGAAGACAACAAAGGGCTTGCTAAAGGTCCAGAGTAGTTGACAGCAGACCCTACTTCTGTGTCAGTTCTTCCCTTTAGCACAGAAGAACAAAAACTAATTCACATTTTTGCCCCCTTTTTGGGCTTTGAGTCAACCCGCTTAGTGTAAATTGGAGCAAGGCTGCAACTGTTACCATGAGTAGAACAGAAACATGGTGTGCTCTGGCCATATTCTCATTTTCTTTTTACAGGCAAGTTTGAGAGCTGAGGGATATGTGGAGTTGTCCCAATCCACCCCCACACCTCCACCCCTCCATTATTTTCTGGGGTGCCCTTTGTACTCGCACAAGCTGCTGGCTCCTGAGTCAGTGTAACTCAGATTCAATCCCTGTGAATTCTCAGAGCTGAAAACATGGGAAGGATTCAAAAGGAGGAACTATTTTAAAAATTTATTTCTTGCACTTATCTAAATACCAGAAGGAAAACATGCCAGTGCCACAAATGACTGGTTTGTAGAATTTTATTCCGATGGCTTACCCATGGGTTTTTTGAGAGGTTGTAAGCTAATTTCTGAAGGAAAAAGCCCTGCGTTCTTAGCTGCAGTTTGTATGGTTTTTTTCGAGCTGTGGCGATGAAGTTGCAGTATAAAACTCGGATGAAAGCCATGCTGTGACAGGTCGGTTTGTGGTGGAAACCCTTCAGGTATCCGGCCAGGCTGTCACGGATTGTGATGTGAGGAGACGGGGAGAGAAGATGCTTCTTTGAATCCAGTGAGCTGTTTTGAAGCATCCAGAAGGACTTCTCTGTGTTTACATTGTTTATAAAAGAAGAAAATCTATGGGTGCCGAACATTCTATCACGAGCCATTATTTGTCAGGGTTAAATATGAATTGTGTTTGTATCAGTGGGTGAGATGTATGTAGATGAAGGCTTTCAGTATAAGCATTAACTGAGGCTCCACTGACTACATGGGAGCTGCAGGGTGGCAATGAAGAGACGTGGTTCGTTCAAATTTTGTACTGCGTAGCTTGTTCCTTTCCAAATAGGTTTTATTTAATGGTATTTGCTGTTTTGATAGCCTCCTCTCCCCCTCTCCCTCCTCCCCTTCACAGTACTTCCCAACTTCTTTCCATGAATGTATCAAGATGGTAAAAAAATTCCATAAACAGAGATAACAAGGTTTTTATGTGCTCACATGTATTGTTATTCATAGGACACATTAAATGCCTAGGGTTACCGCTTTTGCTCCTTAAGGGACGTTGTAATAAAAATTCAACAGCCATTTTTTCCCTAATCAGAATTCTGTACTGAATGCATCTGCTTTGGAACTAGTAGATTAAAAAAAGGCAGTAAAAGCACAGCTTGGCTGTTAGATTTTTTTTTTTTTTCCTTTTGGGTATCATAAATTGCTTGCTTAGAAATCAGAGATATAACCTGTCTTGTTTTTAAGGGAAGATGAATTTTGGATTAGTATTCAAAATGAATTTTTTATAGGGGAGTGAAACCTTTAAACACCCCTCAATCCCTTATATTTACCTAGTTCTTAAGTGATCTTGTGTTTGAAAATATATGTGTACTTAATATTTCATTCTAGGCTTTGAAATATATTTTGTTATCAAGTTAACAGCCTGCCTCAATGTGTTTCGGAGGGGAGCTTTAAGGGTTCATCCACTGGTCCTTGAAGTTATGGGGCTGCAGAAAATGGGTTTCATCTTCTGTGCAAAGCTTGTGTTGCCCCAAATAGGCACCATAACAGAGTAATTAGCTTCCAGTTTTAGGCCCTGTGAGACACTTGGCACTCAAATGAGTGCTTTGTGTCTGCTGTCCTGCTGGTATGGGGGTCCTTATCATTAATTAATGTAATAAAAAGGTATAAGTAGAATTTCTATTCAGATATTCTGCCAAGGTGGCTCACTGGTCTGAAGAGCATCTTAGAATCATAGAATCATATAGGTTGGAAGAGACCCTTGGGATCATCAAGTCCAACCATCATCTTCTGACCAAGTTTTGGATACTAAATTAGGTTCTTAGATCTTGGCTTGTCTTTTGCTATGTGATAATATCACAAGCAAGATACTTATTTGCAATAGTAATAGTTTAGTTTTCCAAGTTTTTATCGCTTGGAAAATGTACCTGTGCATCCTGGTATGACGCCTTGGAGATTAGCAGGTGGCAGGAGAGCCATGTGCCAGAGTGTGGTGGGACAGGTGAGTGTTGCTTGGCTGCGAGGTCACAGCTGGTGCTATGATTTTAAACCAGCCCAAAATTACATGTTTCCATATCATTCGTCTCCTTTTACCCAGTGCCTCTGGTGGCCATTGGAATATGGTGTCACCGGTGTGGAGGGCTCAGGTGGTCAGAAGATAGCTGCATGAATGACAGGGGCTCAGGCTCTTGCTGGTGTGTGGGGCATGGGGAGAAATGGTGTCTGCATGCTAGAAGCCATCCCCTTATCTCCCCCTACTCTCAGGCTTCCCCAAAAAGGAGGTGGGTGGACTGGTGATGGCTGTGGCATCGGGGTGGTGGGGCTCCTGGTCCTCACACTACAGTGGTAGAGCAGAGGTGACATTTGCTCCCCATTTCATGCTCACAAAAGCCATTTTCTGGGAAATGGCTGAGATAAAGAGCAAACACGATGGTCTGCTCTGTAATAGAGATTTATGGCTGAACTGCTGACCCATCTTCAAATGCAGCCCTTTGAGTCTTGCATTATAATATGGGATCAAATTTGTGTGTCCCTTTGAGTTACTGGTGGCATTAGTCACCTCCACAATGAACATCTAGCTGGGTCTCTGAAATTACTGGGTTTCGCCTCATAACTTCTTTCCAGCAGTTCTGCATTGGTTTCTGCAGGCCTGTGGACTTTTTAGTATCTCTTACTTGCCATGCTTCTGTTGTTTCTTTTAAATTTTGTTAATATTTGGTAGAAGACAGTTTTAGTGGAAATATTTTGAGAAATGTTTCAGCTTTCCCAGGTAGCTTAGATTGCTTAGTCTTTTGGTGGTTCTGTTGACTGCAAAGTCATCATTGCTATATTTTTGCTAAGAAATTTTATTGTTTGTGCTTAAGTTACTTAAGCTTAAGTAACTTAAGCTTAAGTTACTTAAGCTTAAGCTTACTGTGCTTAAGTTTGTGCTTACTGTTTTGTGCTTAAGTTACCTGAAATTCAGAAAAATTGCACTCTCAAAAATGTGTGATATCCCCATCATGATGGATTTGAAGCGCTGCATTGCTTGGGCACAAACCTTATGCAGCTGCCTCCTTAAGTCAGTTGTTTCCCATTCTGTTCTCATAATGACATACATGAAAGATTAAAGATAATGGTGTTTTCTTGTGAGCATAGCCCAAGGTGAATTCTGTGGGCTAAATAAATAACTGAATTTAAAAAAAAAAAAAAAAAAAAGGCAGCTAGATGGTGTTTAAAAACAACTCCAGAGTCAGCTTCCTAAATTGCCAGTTGGGGTCCTTCACTGACTTGGCTTAGTTTTGCAGGGTGTCTTTTTTTTGCAGGATTTTTTGTTTTTATCACAACCGTGGCCTAAAATCCCCTTAATGACAGTCCTAATACAGAAGTGACATGCCAGCATGCGAGTCACCAGAGAAGGTAAAGCTGTGACTTCCACTTGAGGTCCGTCAGGAGTGCTGGGCTGCTCTTGCAGGTGTGCTGGGAGGAAGGTGTGGGGTAGTCCCATGGGTGGGACTGTGTGTGGAGGAAGATGCCTTCGGCCAGCCGTTGTGTCTTCAGACATCGCAGAGGTCTCAGGCCACTCTCCTCCTGGGCAGGGAATTGGTTTTACAAGTGTGGTCGGTTTTTGGCCTTGGCAAGTTGGTGTAGTTTTTTTCTTTGCTGATGCCCATCCACATTCTGAAAATCATGTGTGGATGGTACAAGTTAGCATTGTAGACCTCATTTAAGGGAGTAACTGACTTTGCTGTTAGTTAAATGCTTCCCCTTCTTTTGCTGTTTGTGTAACTATGCTCCTGTTTTTCTGAGGTTCCTGCTACACCTTGACCTTGGAGTTTGTATCTGGAGTGTTCTCTAGTTTGGAGATAGTAATTTGGTCATTAACAGGTCAGTTTGGACTGGCGAAGAGGGACAGTAGGTGACTTGAAGTGTTTCAGTTATATGTGGGAAGACAGAGTCTGGATTCATAAACAAGCAGTGGAAGTCCTTGCTCTTTCACCAGTGATAAGGCAGTGGTGGAGAACTGCTGTATGTGTAGTAAACACTTTGGCTGTTTAGGCTTCATTCCTGCTTGTGTGGCCTAAATGGTGTAAATACAAATTATAGGGAAGGGTGCTGGGGAAGCCTTATTAGCACTTTCTGTTGAGGAAACAGTAGAGTCCTTTTTCTTGGATGCTGGTTCATACCAGCCTTGCTTGTCAAGGAAACGGAGGCAATTATCATAGGTAAACCAAGGGAATTTAAAATGGATCCAAGAACCTGATATTATCTCCGATTATGTGACTATTTATCAATTCCCTGTGCTGTCAGGGAGGTAAATTAGGTTACCTGGTATCATTAGTTGTCTCCATCTCTGTGCTTTTATCATCATTTCTTCAGTTGTTGCACCTGTCCCACAAACGTATGTGCCAATGAGCTAATAGATTAATATCTAGAAGCACTCTCTGTGCATGTGAGCTTGCAGAAATATCTCCTTCAATCTTTCACGTGCCTTTTAAGTCCAATTATACTTACTACAGAGATGCTAGCTTTGCTGTAGTACTGTGTCTGTTCTGCATCCACCAAATTTGTAGGTGAAAATTGGATGCTGGCTTGTGTCTTGCAAACCCAGGTGACTGAATCTTTAGAATAAAATATGAGGCTCCAGAGGTGACTATAGGGAGCAGATGACAGTTACTGTAAGGCCATTTTTATTTGCGTAATGTCATTTCTTAATATCACTATTAATTAGTATTTAATCGTCTCTCAGAGAATAGATCCTTCACATGGGTAGAGCAGGCCTCTTTCCATCTTAGCTCTCTTTCAGCGAGGTGGGCAGATGGCTGATACGTTCGCTCTTTGTAACAGTTCTGGGTTATGAGAGGGAAGCTTTTAAATTTCTCCTGTGCTAAAGGGACTCTGAAGTATGGCACGCGCGTGTCTTACTGGATTATCATTATTTCGTAGCTGAACTGGTTCTTTGAGCTCTGGGACTAGGCCACGGGATTTTTTAGGAGCCGTAATAAGGGAATGGTAGTGATGCTATTAATATTAATTTTGCTGTAATTTCCATGTAGTGTTTTGCAAGCTGTTTTCCAGATGTTCTTTCTTCCTCTATAAGGTTCTGGAGACAGTGCTAAAAGCCTTATAAGAAGCAAGCAGCCCCCCTTCCCTCTCCGTTTCTCTCTTTCCCCATCTCTCTGAATCGCCACGCTGGGTGCAGGTGCTGACTGGTCACTGTGTGATGTCCACAGTCACCCCCAACTCCCAGGGTCTAGGCTGGATGCACCACAAGGTAGGAGGACTCGGAGGAGCAGCCCAGGCTGGGCAGAAGGATAAAAATGTGTCTTGTCCTTTCTTTACGGGATTTATTTGCTGTGAGTTTTGAGAAGAGGTTGGGCTTGGTTTGGGCTGCATATGGATCTGGATGGATCAGGTTGAAAGGTTCTCTGGTTTTTATATTCAAGCAACTTTTTCTAAGAGTTTATTTGCTAGGAGAATATGGTGGTGTGAATAATGAGGTGACGGGCTTCATCTGCAACAGTGTGGATCTTGGGAGCAGACCTAAGCAAAGGGTTGGCCTGCTTATATGGTGCAGCAGAGGAGGAGAGAAGAGGAGAGGCTGAAAGCTTGTGAGTCCCATAGGAAGAAGAGCAGTTACATTTCCCTAAAGCTGGGAAGTGAAGGAAGCCCCTGCTGTATAACACTTTATAACCACTTGGTGACTTACCGCCTTTGAAGAGAAGTGAGAAGCTCAGACCTGCTGATGCCACAGGATTGAAGTTATCAGGGAAGCTAACAAGTTCTTCAGGGTCTTGTTCCTGATTGGATTACAGCTACCGCTTCAGAGAACATAGTACGTGGGAACAGAAAATTGTGCTGAATGCCACCAGCAAAGTATGCTTACAATTCACCCCTAGCACACCAGAAATTATTCTTATTGCAAGGACCTAAGTACATTCCCTGCAACTGACATTTCATCTAGACTAGCTGTTTTATTCCTTTGGTAAGTTTTAAAAACAGTAAAAAAAGTTTTAAAAACACTTATCATTTGGCCGCCATCTGGCAACAACTTTAAAGTGTTTAGAAACTTCCTTTCAGCATTTTTGGCAACAGAATATGAAAAAGTGCTCATTTTGTATGCTTCTAAAAATAGATGGGAGCTATATCAAAGCCTGACATTTTTGATGGAGGTAATCCTCGCAGGGATGGAAACTGTCGGCAATTTGGGAAATCCTCAAACAACCAAAGTTTGCAAAGAAACAAAAATTTCCTGAATATGCCAGGTAACATCAGTGTTCTTTTTTGTAGCTGGACTTGAAATTTAAGCCCGTTTATGGCATCATGGGTTGTGTTATAACATGTGTTGAATCGGTCCAATTATGCAGAACCAAGACTTGCCCTTGTGAAGATCTACAAAGTGTTTTGGCTTCAGAATTGTATCTGGGGCTTGGGATCCAACCAGAATTGAAAGTCCCTAGCAGAGATGGGGGACCTGAGGTCTGTGGGCACATGCAGTCTACAGGGGTGTATGCCTGGATTGGGATTTTTGTCCATGGTAGAAGGTAAAGCAAAGGTGCATGACAGTGCAAACCTTCCCTGGGGCTGTCCACATGCTCTACTCCAGTCTCACCAAAGACTTTGTATACGGTTTATGGAAACACGTGTACATCAATTCCAAAAGCTGTTTGATTTGGAGGATTGCTGCAAATTTCCTATGGTAAAGGGGAGGGTGGGAAGACCCCATGATTTCTGTTGTGTTCCCTAATAGTCTCCTGGCCAAAGCATTTTCATTACAACCTGCTGTTGCCACCACTGCACCAAAACACAATCAAAACACCAGATATGAAAGTTGTGGCTTTTATTCTTGCAAGAATAAGTTAAGATAAAAGAGAGGACACTTTCCAGGTATGTATTAACAGAAGAAAAGATAGAAAGTCAATCATCCTGTATGCGGTTCACTTCAATAGTACTTAGCATCATACTGGTTCTAATTAGGCTTGCAATGATAACATAATTAAGTGCATGTCACTTCTGTTTCCCATTGAAAACTTAGAGGAAACAAAAATACAAATAGGTCAGTACCTTGATGTTCTCCTGGATGGCTGCATCTCATTGCTGGGATTATTTTTACTGGTGCTAGATATTTACAGAGCATCTATGCATCACCTGCAGACTTTAGGGTTTTTTTTTTCCATATATGAGTGCAGTTTAAAACCTCCTGAAGAAAGAACCAGGACATGAAGTGTCAAGGTGCTATCTGTAAGGAGTATTTCAGTATTACTTCCCGAAACATACAAGCCAAGCCCAAACGTATTCCTTGCTGTCTGTTCTCATAAAACAGGGGTGATGCAAACGGATGGGATCGGGTTTTACTCATGGAAGGTCATATCTTTCAAAAAGAAAAAAAAATAGAGTAGGTGGGGATGGTGTTATGGGTTTTTGTCATGGCAGGTGAGACTGGGGCCACGTAAAGACTTTCTAGGAGGCGACAAGGCCTTGCTATATTTACTGAGTATGTTCATGATCTTTGTGCAGCTTTGAGAGTGTTTGTGCAGAACTCTAGCTGGGAGGGTGCTGCAACTGTTGTCTTTGCCCATAGCCTTACCAGCAAATAGTTTCTTAAAGAAAAATACTCCACTTGAAATTTTTCTCCTTTGGTTTCCCTATTTCCAAGTGATGCTCTCGCTGACCATCTCTCCAGCATGGAAAGGGCAGCTCAGCCCACACCATTTCCCTGCGTGGTGCTGAGCTTACTCACCCTCAGCTTTGTTTACCTTGGCACGCTCACCAGAGAGCACCAGTGTAGTGTGCAAGACAGGACTATTGGTCCTTGCACCATCTGAGGTGGTTCCTGCCAGAGCTGGGGTCTACCCTGTGGTGGGCCCACATGGGGTGGGGTGTCCCACTCCGTTTGCTGGCCTGTGGAATTACAAGCTGCGGGAGATGTGCTGGACCAAGCAGGGTGGTAATAAAACTTGAGTATTTCATCTTGCAATTGCATTATTTTCAAGTGAAACCAGCAACAAAAATAAAACCTCCCACTTGTAGAAGTTTTGTGTTTTGTAAGCAACGGCTAGTTGCTTTCTGACGGGAAAGATGGTTGTACTTAAAATAGGTACATCTGTAGGAGAGAGAATTTTCAGCTAGTGAAATTGTTCAAAACAACATGGGAAAAGTTGCCTCGGTTTCTATGAGCTGGCATGATACACATGTAATACTTATGCAGAAAAACAAGGGCTGTTGAACACAAAATAAACTCGGTCCCTGTCATACGGAAACCTGAGCATGCTGAACCATAGCTATTTTTTAACAGAAGTATCAGATTTACTGTGTTCCCTTCCCCCTCCCTCGCTGACCTCAGATTGCCAGGGGAGCAGACAGGATTAATCCCTGTACCCTGAAGAATAGCCAGTATTAAAGCAAGGAGCTGGGCTGTTTCCTAGACCGGTACAATCCCCAGATGATCAAAAATATAGCTGAAACACAACCGTTTAGTTGATTTATTCTTTTAATTTCATGAAGTGCTTGGCTTTGCAGTTTCAAGCCAGGTGTTAGACCAAAATGACTTCCTATTTTTTCCAGCACTATCAAATATGTAAAATACATAAGATGGCAGACATCTAAATATGAAGGATACCAAGAAGAATTTAATGCTAAGTCTTTGCTCTTAGGCAATCAATCAAACTATTAGTGATATAAAAATAAGAGCCACCTCATCAGTGAGAAACAGAGAGTTAACCAGTTTTTCTTCTAGTACCATCCATCAGCCAATCAATTGTGCACCCAAGTCTGTGTGGCCTTTTGAAAGCACAGTTTGCTCAATGTCACTTGTTAGTGCAATGCTGGTAAGCAAAAGGATAGAGGAAAAAAAAAAGGGGATATTATATAGAAACACATTTTAAGATGAAATTAAAATAGCTGAGATTGATGGGTACAAGTGGGTGGACAGAGCTTTGTCCCTATGAAATGTATAAAATGTCATGCAACGCCATCTTGCTCAAAATCTCTGCTTAAAATCAGTGGGAACCACGTATGTCCAGACTGTCTTATGCAGTCAGCTGATTTTTTTTTGAAACTCACCAGTGCTTAATATTCAGATTTGGTGAAACAGAAGGTTATTCTGCTTAAGATTCCACAGAATTCCCATAGAGTTGGGATTGAGAGGGTTTATGACCATTGTTCTGATGGGTATTTCAGCAAGATAAACATTTTTTCCCATCCTCTGTCAAGATAGAAGACTTACTAGTTCTGCCTCCTGTCTCTAGACTGGCTTTAGCCACCCTTTGATTCTGCAGCACAACATCATTTCACAAGAAGATGTGCACTCCTCCAGCGTGGCAGTTTCACTAAAGCTCGGATGGCCCCAGAAAAAGTAGAATTGCATTCAAAATTTTGCAGCTTATACAACAACAAAGCCTAAACTAAAGACCATGAGAGCAAAAGACTCGATCTGTAGATGTGTTGATTAGACAGTCTACCCCGACATCACACGAGAGTCAGCTGGTGGATGAATAAATGCTGAGTATTATGGGTGGCATCAGAGGGCACGGCAGAGTGCACGTTGCTTGGACTAAATTCAGAAAAAAGATGGAGCCTGTCTGCTCCCTTTATGTTGATAGTTCAGGGGGTTTACAACATTGACAGTTGTGTATTATGTTTTCTCTGTTCTTCAAATGCTGTTGTTCTTAGGAAGCATTGCGTAATTATTTAGGAGAAAACTAAATCTTCAGATTTATCTACCAACGGTAGCCCTTAAAAGATAATAGTTGACATGCCCATTTTATAGACGGGGGCACTAATGCAAGTCAAATGGTATCTCTAAGGACCAGTTTGGTCAAATTTGGCACAGCTGTGAATCAGTTATTTTAAGTCCCTGACTGTAATAATTGTTACAATGTAGCACTCACTTTGACATCTTATTACAATTGCAGGAGTAGCAAGCAGAAATAAAAATTGCATTTTACCTGCTGTTAAGGTAGCTTTTAAAGTATGGTGATATTTCTGAACAGTCTAATGAATACTGCTTGTGGAAAGAGATTATTGGATGGAGCAGCTAGCTGTATCTGAACTATGAAATTGGTAGACTGTGATGCTTCTTTATTCTGAAGCTGCATATCCAATGCACTGGAAAAAGCATTTCAGCTTGCCCAATATCTTGGGAGAGGAAACAGAGCTGCCACTGCATGACGGCAGGCTCTCTAGGTGAGTGGACTTCCACATCTGGGGATGATTTCAGGCAACTTTCCTAACTTCATAGGTCAGGCAAGCCCTTTTGCAGGGAGAAAAAAAAAAAAACAAACTTCCCCTCATGCAGGGCATAGGGGGGGTCATTTTCCTTCAAGGAAGTGAGTGCACATTTCTGTAGATGGATATTCACCTCTATTTTGAGAGAGCATTTGGATAGGGTGCAAGCATATTGAGACGCTTACCCTAAAGGAAGGAAATTTGGTGTGCCTGCTGAAGAACATCCTCATCCTCTTCGTGCTGAGTGTCAGCGATCTGTTATGTCCGTGGTATGTACCAAGTGTGGCAGGCAGGATCAAGTTTAAATGTTGACCTCCAGAACAAGCTAGTTTGTTTACTTTTACCCTCCTGTGAACATGAAGATAGGGAGAAGGATTTTTCTAGTCTGGAGCTCTGGTTAAAGGCCAGCATGCAGAATTTGGTCTTCTTGTGGATGCTGCCACATTTTCTGGGTTAGATTGTCAAGCACTCCTAGGAACTGGACTGACTCCTTAGCTAAAGAAGGATTTCTCTCTAATTTACTCGTACAGTGGATGCTATGACAGCCATGAAGACTTATTAGCAGTTTTCTTTGGGTAAATTTTAATTGGAT
This sequence comes from Jacana jacana, assembly GCA_013400555.1. Lineage (NCBI taxonomy): Eukaryota > Metazoa > Chordata > Aves > Charadriiformes > Jacanidae > Jacana > Jacana jacana. Next base: position 101,439 of record VZTM01035516.1, read on the forward strand.
GGCTACAAAGTACAGTCCACATGGTGATGGCAGCTCTCAGGAGTCTGCTTTAGTGCAGGAAAAGTGCACTACCATCTGCTGGAGCTGGTGATGAGTTGTGCTGGGAAGGACAGAGTGGGCATCCCAGTATGCCACATAAGGTTAGAACAGGTTGAGGATAAGGGATTCAGGTAATTTATTGCATGGAGGAAGTTTGGGGTTCCTTCAAGAAAAGGAGTTTGTTTGTGCTGAGAGCCTATTCTGTAGCTCATACAGTAGGTCTTCTGTGCTTTTTTCCACACCTTCAGTGAGGCCCTTCTGGAAGAAGTTAGTGCTGGCTGCCCTTGGTTTTGTGTCAGAGTGAAATTAAGGTGTTTCAGTAGCTGTAGATTATAAGGTGCATTTTGTTGCATGGTGGGTGTAGGCAGGGACAGCTCATGGAAAGAAGTGACCATGCATCCTAGTATACATTTTGAAGCTGAGTAGGTTTGGGTGAATGGCAGGCTTGTTTTCTTCCGATGGTCCCTGTGCAGTTTTATCCTAATGTCTCTTGTAATGGTTATTGCACAGCTGTTCAGGCGGAGAGCAGAGCAGAATAGCTTAGAGGAGCCACTGTTTCGTTTTTATCCTCTGTATGGTCTGGTGAACAAAAGTGGAAAGGGTTCAGCAGGGACTTGGCAAAAGGTCATGAATTTCTCTGGCATTCCTGGACCTTGCTACCTACAAAGAGAATTTTCAGGTAAGATACAGTATGATTTCTCTTTCCCACCTCTCCGTAAGTGGTATCATGTAGAGACAAAGACTGGCCCATGGCTTAGTTCTTGCTTTGGTATCTTTTATCACCTTATTTGGTGCAGTTTATATTAGACTTTTTCAGTGGTAAATTATGAGTTGCTTAGGAAAGATTTCTTATTGCCATTTTTTTTCTGGCAATTTATTTCATCCTTTTCATGTAAGTAGTACCAATCTAGTATTTCGTGGGACTGCCTGCTAAGCAGTAACAGATGGCCCATGCTAGCTAGGACAGGAAGGATCATCAGGGTAGGAGCCAGTGTTATCTAGATATGTGTTTTGGATATCAACATTAATGTTTCCCAGGAGGGAGCACAGCTGGCACTGGAATTGTGGAAACCTGATTTTTGGTATTCTTTATTCCAAGTCTTGGCGTACTTGAAAATTAACGTATGTGGTTCATGTTGGGCTATATCAATAATATTGAAATTATACCCCTTCTTGGATAGAATCGCTGTGCTTGCTGGTTTTTTCCTTTTTTTTTGGTTTGTTTTTTTTTTTTTTCTTATCCTGTAATCAAAAACACTGTGGGAGAAAGTATACAGAAAAGAGCAGCCAGTTCCATAACATGAACGTTCTTCCATGTATGCTGTGCCACAGGATGACCTTGAAGTGTAGTAACTAATGCAAAGCTGGAGGAGAAAAAGCAGAACTAGTCACAGATATTTCGGTCCAGTTTTTCCACCACTAGCCTTGCTCCTGCACTAAAATGCTTTGGTACCGTGATGGGCAAAAGGCCAAAGAGGAGAGGGGATGTGTCAGAAAGTGGCTGCCTCACAGAGCTCCTCTTCTGGGACTGTCTCTTCTTAACACTTGGCAGGGGACAGCATTCTCCATGCTCCTGCTTCATTTTCATCTGTAGTGATAGGTGCGTCTCAAAGCCGGGGGAGAGGGACACAACATGGATGAAGAAAGCTCTGATCTTAAATCTTTGATTCTGCTAAGGTGGCTAAGGCTGAGGCACAACCACTGAAATGACAACTTGCTTTGTGTAGTCTGTTATGTTGGATGTTCATAAAGGCGCCAGCAGGCAAAAGCCAGCAGATCCCAGGCGTGGACTTGAGACTGATGTGGTAGATCAGGCCTTTTGGAGGGCTCTTACAGTATATATTGGTAGCTGTTTCCTCTTGACACTAAGAAACCACATTTCTGGGAGGCAGGGGACTGTCCTTTTTCACATGAATAAAAATGGCAGAAACTTTGCTGAAAAATTCTGTCAGACATGGGAAAATCTTCACTTTGTGGGGTTTTTCTTTTTTGTAGTGGTGTTGTCCTAGGAGCTTCCTATGCAAATCCAGTTTAGAAGGTAACATTCCATACAGTTCTCCTTTTCCTTCCCCCAGTATGGACTGAAGCTAAGCAGTCCTTGCTTCATGTAAGGTAACTAGAGCATGTGTCAACCATGGGATGATGTAACGCTCTGACTTCTTTCTCTACTTTAGGATGATAACCTGTAGTAGATGAAACACATTAGATTTGCCCAGAGAATGATACTGAGTATGACCTAAGGTCAGGCTGAAACCATATCCTTGGGCAGCTGAGCAAGGGGAAAACACTGCACACATCTCCTTTAGCCTGTCCTGGAAGCATTTCTGTCTCACAACTTGGCTTATGAATATTGTGTTTTCCTATTGAGGCATCACTGCGATGACAATAGTTTCTGCTGTCATGATGTCTATCTTTTGAGCATAAGCAGGAAAGGTTGGCAATGTGTTCTGAAAAGACCCATGAGGACTATCTGTATATGTCCCCCTGTACTCAGCACTGGTGAGGCCACACCTTGAGTTTTGTGTCCAGTTCTGGGCACCTCAGCACAAGAGAGATATCGAGGTGCTGGAGCGAGTACAGAGGAGGGCAACAAAGCTGGTGAGAGGCCTGGAAAACAAGGCTTATGAGGATCGATTGAGGGAGTTGGGATTGTTTAGTCTGAGGAAGAGGAGGCTGAGGGGAGACCTCATCACTCTCTACAACTGCTTGAAAGGGCACTGTAGAGATATTGGTGCTGGTCTCTTCTCACGGGCAATGAGCGACAGGACAAGAGGGAATGGCTGCAAGCTGCAGCAGGGTAGGGTTAGGCTAGACATTAGGAAAAAATTTTTCACGGAGAGAGTGGTCAGTCAGTGGAATGGGCTGCCCAGGGAGGTGGTGGAGTCACCCTCCCTGACTGTGTTTAAGAGCAGATTAGATGTGGTGTTGAGGGATCTAGTGTAGGGGAGAACTTGTAGAGTAAGGCTGATGGTTGGACTTGATGATCCCAGGGGTCTCTTCCAACCTAAATGATTCTATTCTATTCTATTCTATTCTATCTCTGAATTGCCCTGGGAGAGATATAAGTGATATATCTGGAGCCTCTGCCCAAACCAACATGAGATTTCTTATTTTGGAAAATGTCTTCTCTCCCTTTAAAGCGCATTTTGCTTCATTTGCTATTAATTTCAAAGGCAATTAAAGCCTCCCTTGGGCCATTCCATGTTTGTCAATTCGTTTTTTTCTGTAGAAGGTCATTTTCCCTGAGGCATTTGCTTCAGCTTATAGAAATTAATAGCTTGCAGGCCTTTTGTAACCATACTGCCTTCTGCTGAGTTTGCAAGGAAGGGATGAGATACTTCAGAAATTTCTCTTCCAGGTGGTTACAGGATTCCAACACAATTATCTCTCATTCTGTCAGCTTTCTTCCCAAACCTGCCTGCTTGCGCTAGCAAGACTCTTCTCCACATATTTGGCATTAGACAGTCAGCGGGACTATGCTCATGGAGGATAAAAGCCCTTCTTTGGTGTTACATGAGTCCCCTGTGAATTGGCTAAGAAGGCAGGTGAGTTTGCCCCTCCTGTGAGAGCTGTGAGAGGACTGCTGTAGGGTATTTTCACTGCAGTGGGCTTAAACAGTTGACCCAGTCTCATGCCCTACTTTTTCACCAGTGGTCTCATTTGTGGAGACAGTGCTAGGAATATATTGTTAGTCTTTCAGGGGAAGAAAAGATGAGTTTACCCCCATTGGCTCCAGGAGCCACAGAATGTATGGCTACACAAAATACTCAATTGCACTTACCCTTAGTGGAGGTGACAGCTGAGTCTTTCCTGTCTCTCCTATTCTGTGTTAGCTATGGGATGGAGTGCCATGGCATACCTTCTGGAGAATGGCAAAGGAGCAAGCACCTGCTTTTGTACCTAAGCTGAGGAAGGGATCAAAGTATTTAATGCTAACTCTCCCTTGTGCTTCCTTTCTTAAGCTACTCCTGGGAAATAGCTCATTAATTTGTCAGTGGCCTGGTAAGGAAGAAGGGGGCGGAAAGCCACTAACAAATGAATTTGGTCTGGGTCCAGACTCCCCATAGCAGTCAGGAGCCTGCTTTTACCCTCCTTGTTCTGGCAGAGAGATCAGGAGCTGGATGGCTAAGAAGGTGCTTCCCGGTTGTGCCATATACTAGTTTGGCTGCTGCTCGTACGCTGGCTGCTATGTATAAAATCTCTTCTTGATGGACACGAGAAGTTACCTAAGAAATTATGGTAAGGACTGTATAGCTTACATAGATTCTGAATTTAACAACCACCTTCCTCCCGAAACTTCATACCGGAGTTTAAATGCATTACCTTTCTTTCCTTTTCAAAGGGGTCTGCACGTGTATCACAAGTTGACAGGCAAAAAGATCTTTATAATAATGCTTTGACCTCCTCAGTCAGCCTTCCAGATAGACAGAAACTGGCAGGTTCCTTTTGTGTGGGCTTGGTAAGCACTGCTTGAGGAAAAGACAGTTCATTACCTGCTCAGGAGGGAGAATATTGGTGTCATAACATTATCTATTGCTGGTCTTTTCTCTAGCTCGCTGATGAGGTCCGTAACAGTGAAGCACGAACTTTTTACCTGGCTTTGAAACTGGCAAGAAAACCACAGGATGACTGTAAAGTGTAAAGATTTGCACTTGACTCCTGTTGTAGGAAGACATTGTGGATTTTCACATTACTAATGCATATTTCAAATTGGGCATATTTCAATAGAGGGAGTGAGGAAGCCTGTAAAGACAGAATATTTTACTATGCTTTGTATTCCAGCAAACAATATGTGAAAGAAAAGTAGGAAGAATTTAGTTAACTTGATCTCTGAGGACACAGGAAGATATTCGAAGCAGGAAAAACTCTGGCATCACTGGTTTTGAAACTTTCTTTAAGCAGTGCCACAGTTACTCACAAATACCATACCAAGTTTTAAATGTCTGCCAGTGTTTTTACAGCACACCTGGGCTGCACCTTTGAGGCTCCCAGCTTCGGGAGCAAGCAGACAAACGGTGAACATTTTGTCCTGAAATGCCTAATAATAAAATGGCATTTGTATGTGTATCTAACCTAAGTAATAACAACAACAGTAATATTGAACATCCTGGAACCGATCTTGGGAGTTCAAAATTCACTCTGTATCTAATGTTTCTAGCTTATGTTCTGGTAGAATAAAGCAATGATAAAGCAACAAAACATTTTTTCTGTTCTCAATACTTTCTTTAGCTAACCAGCAGGTTCCCTGTGTTCCATCAGGTGATCCTTTGCCAAACAACTGCCATGAAGCTTGCCTGGGACGCAGCCCTGGTGCCAATGGGGGGTGAGGGCTGGACCTGTAGCATTTGCCTTTTGATGTAAGGATAGACACACAGGTCATCAGACCACTGTTTCATGGTAGCAGCTTGACCTGAGTCTTTCTGATGCCTCCTCTGGCAGTTACTATTTGCCCTGTACTTCCAGGTAGACATGCTCTTAAGCAATCTTCCCACACCCCTCAAATATAGCCCCTTTGGGGCTGCTTGTTCTCTTTAATTTGTTTTCAGAGAGCTTCCATGCATTGGGATCATTCCTTCAGAGAAAGGCAGTGGGTTTCTTTGGGTTTTGTGATGGCCACTGCTACAGAGAGGACCTTTGGTCACCACATTGCTGAGGTGGGCTCTGAGCTTTCTTATGGGCTCCCTAGCATGATGCTTGAAAATTCAGAGCTGAGTTACTCAGTGTGCCCTCACAGCCTCCCCTGCTTGTGACTGTCGCCTCTGCTGTGGTTATTTTTTGCCTGTCTGGGGAAGCCTGGAAGGGTTAAATGCTCCTTGCGTTTCTGAGGTTGAACTTTCCTTAGCAGGAAGTGCTATTCCCCCACCGGTATAAGCCAGTCTCTCATTCCTAGGTAATAAGTTGTGTTTTTTTAAGGAGTCTGCATTACTGCCTCCCTTTCACCAGCCTCCTGATGCTGCTTTTGTGTTGACATCCTCACTTAAGACCAAACCCTTCATTCCCTCCACTTTACTCTGCACCATGTGTTTTCTAAATACATACATCCATTTGGTCTGGTTCCCTATTTTCCCATGTCCCTTTTCCCATGTCCATTCCCCCTTTACCATGTTCTCTGTTTCCCCATGTCCCTGGACAATTTATTCAGGCTTCCCTTTGTTTTTTCCCCTCTGCATTTTGCCAGCTCCCATCCTGTGCCCAGTTTGAGCCTGTAGAGATTTTATGAGCTGATCCACAGGGAACGCATCATCCTAAACACTCTGTGCTTTTGCACTTCCCTGTGGCTTAAAAGCTCCTGGTGAAATCATCTCTCTCCCTTCTTATTTTTACTTTTTCCCCACCCAGTTTAAAGGTTTAATAGCTGATTTCAGTTTGGTTTAGATGAATCTGCTTTCCCCTCTGTGGGCTCCCTCTATTTGAGACTCATCAGGAGTCCAAACGCTGCTGGGGTTTTTAAGCTGTGGTACAGGCTTGGGGTCCAAGCACTCACTGTAAGCTGTTTTCCCTGCGATTTTGCCCTTGTTCAACGTTTTTGGAGAGTTATGTGTTAGGAGGTATCTGCCTCTTGGCTAACACAAGGAGGGGGCAACTGTGCTGTGGTAGCAGGGGGTGCAGCCATGGGGCACGCAGGGGTTTATGCCAGTGCTGAATAACGCAGCCGCACTAAATCCATCCCCTGCCAGCTGTATCTTGGGTTTGTAAAGCTTTCCTCATGAAGTCGTGGTTATTTACTGTGTATGCTCAGTCTGGCTGCCTGCCCTGTCCTGCCCTCCCTGGCACCTGGGGCAGCTGCCTGTCCTGCTGGGTGCCCGGGCTTGAGCAGCTCTGCACTTACTCCACTCTGCCCTTCAGATGCATCGGTCTGGTTTGGGGGTTGTTCTTTTTCCTACCTTCAGCAAGTGTGCAGGGGGGAATAAAAATAGTCACATTGCATTAAAAAAAAGTGAAGGGGAAGAGTGAAGAGATGTGAAAAAATGGAAAATAAAAGTGCAAAGGGGAACGTGAAGGCATAAACTTTGGTGAAGTGGGTGCTGGCGCAGAAGGGGACGGCGTCGGATGAGGCGCTGGCACACACAGGGGTGTTGGGCTCTGGGCTGCAAGCCCCAAAAAACTTTCTTGTCATCTCATTTGCAGTTAACACCCCCACCCCTAGGACAGTATGGCCTCCCTGTGAACAGATGAACCATTGCTTGCAGTGTGAATACCAGCAGTACCGCACAGGTATTCCCCAGAGGTGGTGTCGCGGGCAGGCAGCCTGCCATCTTAGCAGGGAGCAAATGTCTCCTCCTGCCTTAGCCCCGGCAAGGCCAAGCTTGTTTTGAAAACAGACAAGTCGAGCCCAGGATTGCAACATGTTGTGCTCATGTGTGATCCTCCCACCGCTGGCAGTGATGCTGTGGGGCTCAGGGTGCCAATGGGGCAGCAGCAGCCCTTTGCCTGCCTCCCAGTGTGGGGTGGGAGCAAGGAGTCTGTCTGCAGCAGGGGTCCTGCCTCACCCTCACCCCACAAAGCCATTTGGCAGCTTCTATAAGGCCATGATACTACATAATAGCTATGGGGTGTGGAGTTATCCTTTCTTTTTGGGGGGTGGGGGGGCTTTTCCTTTGGGCTTCACCCACTAGGATTGATTGTGAGTGTTGGTGCTGTTGGCTGCCTGTTTCTAACTGTGTGAAAGATGGACACCAACCAATGGATGACGGAACTTGGTCGTGCAGACAAAGATGTAAGAGCAGAGAGGGTGGGTTAATAGCAAGGGAGGAGGGAAATGTATGGAGGAGGAAGGTAAAATTAATGGAGAGGAGAAGGGCAAAGAGAAGCTGATGCTGGAGGCAAGCAACCAACTAGTCATTTGATGGCCAGTAAAATAAGTAAGTGGCTTGATAGAATAAATCAGGCAGATGGAAGAGTCGATGGGGCTGGCAGGACAGGCTGTTTTATTGTCCTGTGCACTTCCTTTTTGGGATCTTTCACTTTTCCTAAGGTGGCTGGCTCAGTAGCAGTGTACCTATATACATGCAATGATGGGCGATATATCAGTACTATGGGGGCACTGCCGTTCTGCCTGTGCATGACACCAGGTGCCTCTACAATGCTGCAGCACTTGGTATGTAGCTTTCACAGTGGTGCCAACTCCTGCCCCTCTCTTCTCCCCCTTCAGCTCTCTGTCCCTTGGGGTGGGACTGGCCCCACTCTTTGGCAGGGAAGAAGGGGGTACATGGGGTGGGAGCAGGCTCATCCGTGGGATCAGCAGGTGTCAGAGGGGACTGTGTTGTGACAGAAGAGGAAAACATATGGTCAGATGGCTGCAAACCTCCCATCAGCCCCTTTCCCAAGTAGATTTGTAACGTCATGGCTCCTGGTGGCATTAAGATTTGCAGTGCTTCCACTGAGAAAGGAAGATGCCAACGGTGTTGTCCATTAGCAATGTCAGTGTGCAGGCAGAGCCCACTGTGAGGGTACATGTGCCTTGAATCAAGCCCTGTGCCTTTGCATGTGCCCGTGTGCCTGTATTTTAAAGCTGCGTTTTATATCCTGGCTGCACAGGGAAAGGGAGTGCATATCAAGGATACTTAGAAACCATCTCTGGCTGCAAGGGCTTATGTCACCCGCATGGGAACTTGTCACAAAGCCAGCTACAGCAACATCTTTGTCCGTCAGTCATGTTGCTGTTAGTAAGTGTAAAGAGCGAACCCCCAAATGTGCCAGGCGGTTCACTGGCTGCCCTGCACGTGGCGGTTCAATATGCTGCTGCTAAACGTCTTCGTGCGGCAGGAGCCAGGCCTTTAGCGTAATCCTCAAGCCAAAGGACCCCAGATGTCCAGTTAGCTGTACAGCTGAGCAGGCTCCCAAGGGTCTTCCTTTCTGCCTCATTCCTATTGCAATGCCATTTTCTCCCACTGTTTTTTTCTTTCCATTGAATGAGAAAACCAATGTCACTAATAAACCTGTTTTCAAAAATAAGTCTCGGAAATTCATGAGCTGCCTGGGGGACACAGAACATCTCTTTTATTTACCAGAGCAAGTCATTACATCATTGCCAGACGGTGCCCATTGTGGAGTAGCTTAAAGAGACTGTTCTGGTGACAGTAAGGGACAGAATATGTTGAGATGCCCAATAATAGTGAAGCTGCGCTTATGGTGGGCAAGCCTGTGCTGACAGCAGAGGACTGTTTCAGGAACATTTGTACTAATAAACTTTTTTTGTGCTCTGCTTGTTTATCTGCTTTGTTCCCTTAAATGATGGTGCATTTGTGGATAATTTCCTCCGCTGGTAAGCTACCCCCATCAAGTTGAAAGTTGTCTATTTTTAAAATGCCAGCTGCCTCTCACATAAAAAAGCCACTGCTGATGTACCGTTGCTTGCGATGCATTATTCAAAGTCCTTTTTAGACTCTCTCAAATAAAGGAGCTTCATTAATATTTCAGCAGTCACTGTGATTCTCTCAAAGGGGGGTCCATTCCTCTTCTCACTTGACACCTCTATATTTTTGCGTGTAATGAAGGTACTTGGATTTACCTTTGAGTTACCTTTGGCAGAGCAAACTCATTGCCTTCTGGAAGAAGTGGATTTTAAAATAATATTTGACCTTGAGTTTGGTGCTAAGCAGATACCTGGTATACCCAGTGTCTCAACCACAGTCCTTGGAAACAGGAGTGGTTTAGAGGTGGAGGGGCTACTTATGTACACCAAACACCAACTGTTGTGCTCCATCACAGGGATGGATCTTTCTAGCTAGCTTTGCTAGCTTAGAGGGGAAATAGGAAAGGGGATTGGAAAAGGAGAATTGGAACAGGTTGGATCTCTTTACGTAAAGATTTACTTAATAAGGTTTTCTTATTTAAATATTAACTGCATTTGCACTGGTTTCAAAACCACTGAGGGCTATTTTCTTCCTTCTCTCTATTTAGGTACAAAATCTGCTGTAAGGCTGGGCTTTTGAGAATTAACATAGTGATTTCCTCATCTGAGGTGCTGGTGGAAAATCTTTACCAGGCAGATCTGGAAAAAAAATGCTTTTGGCTCTAAAGAAGAAAGGCTGAGACAGAAAGTACCAACCATTCTCAACTGACTGCATAAGAGCAGTTTTCTTAATCCATAGGGATCTTACTCCTTTTGGTGTGATGCCATGATAAAAGATTCCTTTGGTTTGATTGTGCATGACGAGTTTTGATGCTGGGAGATGGAGGTCTAGTGATACAGGGTTGCGTAAGAATTTTAAAAGGTAGTTTCTCAATACATCAAGCAATTAAGTGTTTGAAGGGAAGACAAGCGTTCAAAGCTCTTGCTCACCCGTGAAACGAGAGTGAGAGTGATAATGCTTGCAGAAAATCAGTGCTGCAGCCCCCCGGGTACATGAAAGCTACGGGCTGGAGTCTCCCCTGCCAATGGAGGCAGCAGGGGAAGGGGTGGTGAGGAGCTTGATCTAGGTAAGGTAGGGACCGCCAGTTAGTGAAGAAATAAAGCAACCATGAGCATCGAGAGGATTCATACTGTGGGTAATGGGACGCTGTGCTGCCTGCCTGTGGTGTGCCCGGTTTGCACATGGGGCAGTTCTTGCACTGTACGGCCTCCCATCGGGACAGCCTGCAAGTAGAAGTCTCTGGTTTTCCTTGCAAAATGCTAGGAGTCCTGGGAGCTGCAGTGATTGAGCATCCGAAAACCCGAACTCTGATTTGCTGTTGAAGAAATTTATTTTGACCAGGTTTGCTAAGGCGAGCTTACGATTTCTCTCCTACATCAGCAGTAAAGTGATGTTCTGGGCAAGAAATAAGTTTTGGGTTTGGTGATTTTTATTCTTTTGCCGCTGCTGTGTTTTAAACCATGATTCACGTTTGGTTATCTTGCTCAAGTTATTCAAGTTCTTTAGTTATCTTATTCAAGTTGCTGTCTTTAATTTCAGGGTGAAATGAAATTGCACCTTTAGTTTCGTGAGCTAAATAACAGTTTTTTAAAGTCCCGACCCTGCTCTCCCAAAATGTACAGAGAGACTGTTTATTACTTCAGAAGGGAAATAACAGCTGCTGTTCTCAGAAAATAAAGATATTTATTTTTCCCCCGCTTCACTGGAATCATTCATGACTTTCCCAGTGTAATTTATTTAACTTTTTTTTTTTAAAAAAAAAAAGGAGCTTGGCTTACAAGCTGTTCAGGAGGTACGGGAGAGCATATTGCGTGGTGCTGGGAAGACAGAGCGGGTGCCAAAGCAGCGCTGGTGTATTTGACCCAAATACTGTGTCTTGGTGAGGAAGGTGGGGGTGGGGAGTAAGGCAGCTGACACATCTAACAGCCCGTGGAAGTCGTGCAGGCCCCCTGGGCTCGTTCTGTGGTCATGAGCTGCAGGGCTCTGGGTAGAGGTTGCAACCTTCATCATCGCTTCATCGTTAATAGCGGGCGAATAGCGGGGTACGTCCCAGCCCGCTGCACCCCAGGAGTGACCTGAGGGTTTGGGGAGCCCTGCCCCTGCAGGGGTTGGCTGGCAGAGGGGCTGGCTGCGGGAGAGGAGCCCAGGAAGGATGCGTGCCGCGTCTCTGCCACAGCCCCTTTGGCGCCTGCAGGAGATTACGGTGTCACGGGTTTACTGGCTGACCTTAATCTTCCTAATACGGGATCGCCCTCCCTGAGAGGGACAATAAACAACCCAGATTTCCCCTGCTGTTGGTAATGCAGTAAGCAAACCCATTGCCTCAGGGAAGAAGCTTTCACACAGGGAGCTGAGATGTGGAGGATGGAAAGAGTGCCCTGGGGAAAACAGGAGAGATGGGATTTCTTCCTACTTTCCCTGCTGTTTGTGGGTTTGTGGGATTAGGATTGTCTAATGGGAAGTTCCTCCTTCGCAGGTTGCTTTTTCTGGCTAAGAAACCTTTTCCCCATTACATTAGGACTCCCCTGAGGTGCTTTAGCTGGCCGCCGCTTGCTCTTTCAAATCACTGGAGACCTCTGCTTCGTGTTCCTTGGCCCAGGAGAAAGGGGAAGCACCTCTCTCTTTCCTTTGTGTTCTGGCCCTGCTACTGCTGCCTTTCCTTTGGCAGACTGTTAATTACAATTAAATGTCTGTTACCGATTCCAGCTTGTTGTGGTTTGGGCCAGACTGGCTACTGAAACGAACAGCAGATGCTCTTCCCCAGTGTGTAATAGGTGACTTGCTATTGCAATAAGGGTCTCAGCCCAAGGGACCAGTCTGAACGGTGGTTGGAGCCGTTGCTCCCATCTGCTGGTTAAGCACTTGGCATTAATTTTCTTTACCCAAATGGTGGTGACTGCTGGAGAAATCGGGTCCGTTGGGATGGGCGGGTGTAAGAGTAGATACTGAAAAAGAAAGCTGGCTGCTTGGATCCACTTGAACTAGCAAATGGCTGAGCTTGGCAAACATTGGTCAAATTTCTTTTAAAAGCTCATAAAATTTGCTAAGGGTAAATTTTTTTTCCAACGTAGGAAGCAAGGGTTGTGTGTGGAAGGGGGAGAAAAGACAGTGACCAAAAAGCAGAACAGGATTTCAGTTCTTCTGGGCAGATATTTCATCCAGTGGATCAGGTTCAGACCTGAAAATGCCTTTTTGTTGCTTTAGCCACTCCTTTTCAAAGTTGCATGTTTTCTGTTTTCAGCAGTCAGTATTAGCATCTGTTAACTCTTCCCCTCCTCCCCCAGCCCCTTCCTCCCAGATGTGGAACGTTAAGATTTTTATAGAGGAACAAAGGTGAGGTTACATCAATGTCTTTTATTCCTCTCCATTTTCCTTTCTTTCTTCCAAGTCAGTTCGGAAAAAGATCTCTCTGATTTTGTTGCTGAATGCCTCTCCCAATGAGAAGACCACTTTCTGCAAGCCTCCTGACTCTTATTTGCTCGGATAGGGACCAGGAGATTCAGTCAGAAAAGCTGGTTTGCTTGGAGGACGGCCAAGCAAACAGACACTCGCACAAATCAGTGCTACTGATAGAGTGAGACACTGCTAGAAGTGACTCAGAGGAATTGGCTAATATGCCCTGTGGCTACAAAGAAGTGTACAGAGCAAAATGTTGTTGTCAGCACAACATCTGATGATGCAGTAGGTAAACTTGTTTTTAATGGAAAATGGGAAGCCGGGCTTGGAAAAATGTCAGGTGTAGTCTTCTAGGTAGAAATTGAATCCTATATTCTTGGATCTTTCCAAGACTGTAATGCTCATTTAAGAGAGTAGACGGTTAATTTGTTAATTAAATGTTCTGTCAGCTTGCTCTTCAGTGCCAGCTTGTCTGAGTCACCACCTATCAGCCCAGCCTTCCTTCCTACAAGTGTCACAAGCTTAAATTTTTACCGCAGCTCGATCTACATGTACTGGAAACTGAACCCTGCTCATTTAAACCTGTGCAAATGTTGCCTGTAGCGTGCTTAGCGTGGGTAAAATTGCCTCTTTTGGGGGAAACATGTCAGAATTGTTGAGCTGGCTCATGTTTTCTTCTGGGAACAGCCATCATAGCACTGGTGGTAGCACAGAAGTGCTTTTGGGTTGTACCATTGGACAGGCAGAAAAGGAGAGTATTGGCATGGTTTGATGTAGCTGTAGAAGCACTGGAGAACTGAACTGCTACCATGTGAAGGGGAGAGATGGCACCTTGCAAGTGTCTGTAGTGCGGTGTCTGCATGTCCATCTGTTTTTTGCATCCTTGGCCTGGAGTTGGGGCTTTTGCCAGACACTAGTGCAGTCCCCTACTCCTGCAGCCTCTTGGCAGCCAAGTCTTTGGTGGGAGTCCCAGCAGGGGAGGCTCAAAAATATAACACAGAGCAATGAGAACATCGGCAAAGCACCTGTCATGCTGCCTCTTGCCTGGACAAACGTCTGTTTTTAAATCTCTTTGGGAGGGTGCCACTTCGGAGCTGAGGTCTCTCAGCTCTGGAGTAGTTTGGGGAGGGAGCTCTGGCTCAAGATGCTGCCATTTCTCCTTGCTCATGTGGAGGACAAGACGGGAGGCCTTTTGGTTCTGAGGCTCCTGAAGATGAAAGTTTATTGCAGAAGGATGTCAAGGAGAGCTTCCCCTTTGCCTGACCATTCTGGTGGGAGCTGAAGGTCCTGGTGTTGTCCAGAGGTGTCAGCTCTGCTTGTGGGCAGGACCTTGCTCCACGGCTGCTGCTGGCTCGTGGCCTCTTGGAGAAGCAAAGCAGCCTTTGCCTTTTTGATAGTAGATGACGTGGTAGGCAAGTAGGCACGCTGCTGATTTACAGCCCTGACAAGAGCATCAGCAAAGAAGTGCACATAATTTTGCCAAGCTTGTGCATAACTCCCTCAATAAAAGGGTCAACCGCTGAAAGTTGTTTCAAAACAAGAAAGTGAGGCTTTCCTGCAGGCTTTTCAGTGGTGCCTTAAAGGGCACATTTCACCCATACAACATGAAATGGCTCTTTCTGCTAAGTACAGTGACACAGTAAATTAGGTATTGGGCATGAAATTAAGCTACTGAGACTCTTTAACACTATTAATAGAGATTCAAAGGCTCTTTTTCCCCTTTCTTTTCCTGCCTCCCCCCCCCAATTTTCCTTTTATTGCTTTTAGATTAGAAATGATTTAAAGTCGCCCCAGATGGACCTTTTAGGCAGAATTATCAAAACTTTCTTAGCATTTTGTTCCTCAGGGCTCAGTATTGGGGCCTTTCCTTTTTAATATCTTCATTGACAATATAGATAGGGACATAGAAAACACTATCAGTAAGTTTGCAGATGACACTAAGTTGGGTGGGAGTGTTGATCTGCTTGAGGGCAGGGATGCTCTACAGAGGGACTTGGATAGACTGGATAGATGGGCCAATGTTAATGGCATGGCCTTCAACGAGGCCAAGTGCCAGGTCCTGCACTTGGGCCACAACAACCCCATGCATCGCTACAGGCTTGGGGCAGTGTGGCTGGAGAGCTGCCTGGCAGAAAAGGACCTGGGGGTGCTGGTCAACAGGAGGCTGAACATGAGCCAGCAGTGTGCCCAGGTGGCCAAGGCCAATGGCATCCTGGCTTGCATAAAGAATAGTGTGACCAGCAGAAGTAGGGAGNGGTGGAGTCCCCATCCCTGACTGTGTTTAAGAGTAGATTAGATGTGGTGTTGAGGGATCTGGTGTAGGGGAGAACTTGTAGAGTAAGGCTGATGGTTGGACTTGATGATCCCAAGGGTCTCTTCCAACCTACATGATTCTATGATTCTATGATAAAGAATGTCTCCTTGAGCTTGTGCCCATCAGTCTGGTGGGAGTGAGGAATGAAACTCTTGGCCAGACTTTGTGCCCGTACATACCTCTGTGGCTGTTTTTGTCCTGTAGAGCCATCACCTTCCCGGTATGCCTTCTGCTCGGGAAGGGCCAGCTCACCAATCCAGCCGAGCTGAGATCTCTCTTGCTCAGACTCGGGATGGGAAAGCCAGTTCGCCTTCCAAAGTCACTAAGCGGAGCGCTCTGCCACAGTTTGGTCAGCCATGCAAAGAGTTCCTGAATCAGCCATGTTGCACTTTTTCTCAGAATTTCAGAAGCATCTCTTGGCCCAAGATGTCCAGAGTGAGACGGCTGTGGTACTTATTTTCCGTAGCTGAATCAGAGGCTGGGGTTTATCCACTCTTTTTATTTTTTGCTCCTGCCCTTCTCCTGATGTGCATTTCCTACTGATTCCTTTTTGTGCACAGTCCATTCTCTTTGGCTTTATTACCCTCAGTTTATGGGATGGCTTGTTGGAAGGTATTTAATGATGCGTTTTGCTTAAATACTACCACCTGAAGCACTAAAATCTGAAATTACTTTTAAAAATAAGTTTTGAATCATTAAAGAAAACCAGAGAAATTAACTTGTCTAGGAGACCTGTCTGTCAAACAGGTGGGAAACCTGTAAAGTAAGGAGAAGGATAAAAGACTTGTTCCTTGTTTCGTTCTGTTTCTTGGTTTTTAATTTTTATTGCCGTGTTCTTTGTTTAGCTCTCGTGTGCTAAGGTATAGAAGAGACTAATTTAGAAATGCAAAGTATTCTACCTTATTCCCAGTCTGTTTGGCTGTCCAATATCCTTCCCATACCTCTGCTTTCCTCCCTGGATGTGGGGTAAGAGGCTGCGGCAGGTAACGTCAGGCAGCACTGCTGGATGGGACTGGCTCTGTGGCAGGGTCCTGTGCTGGCTGCTGCTCAGGTTATCACAGCCAGGCAGCAATAAGGGTTCTTCAAAGAAGATTCCAAAACCTGGGTAACCCTTTGTCACTGCCTCCAACTCCCTCTGTTTCCCTCTCCTTTATGCCCCTGTTTCCTTTTTTCCCCCCTGCCATTTTCCCCCCTCCCTTTTTTTTTTTTTTTGTGGTGTTGTTTGAGGAGAGTTTCTGTCACCTTCTTCTGTAAGAAATCGCTTCCTTTTGCGAAAGGTGTACTGCTTCCTAGCAATTTCTTTGATCTGGAGAGTGTTGGACAATGATTGCACAACTGCTGATGTCTCCATGTTTTGCTGGTTCTCTGGAGAGCTGCTAAATGCAGTAGAGGATTGCCGCACAGCGTTGCGCACAGAGCGCTGCTGCAGAGGATCTTGCCCACAGCATCTTGCGTCACACGCTATTGGGAAAATGTGGTTCCTTGATTGTGGCAGGGGGAGGACTGAGTGCCTTAGAAAGCTGCATGAATGTCTAGCTGGAAAGTACAATTTATCCTCAGTTTGCACTTTTCTGCAAAACCATACTCACTGGCATAATCTGTCCTCATATGACTAGTGCCATTAACTTTAATGGCTTGAATAATCAAGTTCTCACATTATCCTACCCTTCACTGGTTTGTGCTTTGCTTCTTGTTCTCATCCAAGCCTCTGAGGAACAGTGTGTGCTGGAGACAAAACCAGCGTTAGTTGATGCTGCAGTGCACAGTCTTCACTTCTCCTGGCCATTTGGCCACCTAAGAAGCAAGGATAGTGGGTTTATTAATTTGCCCTCCACAACCTTTCGAAGCATGTTTTACATTATAAGTAATTTCAGGGTTCATATTTCTATTTTCAGGCCGGGTCAGCATCACAAAGAAAATAAGGATTGAGACCAGTAAAGGAACTGTGCAGTGTGCAGCCAGCACTGGGGAATAATGGGAGCGCTGGCCTTAGTCCAGGAGAAATGTGACCCAGTAAACTTCTCTTAGAAGACTGTTCAATCGCTGTCTTTATTATGCAGGAGCATGCAGGCTGTATACAGGATGAATAGCATTTTCTTAACTGCTGCCAAAGGAAACATTTTCTACGCTGTGTATAATAATTTTCTCCACTTTGGTGTCTCGGCTGGCAGCAGAAGAGAGCTGCTTCTCACCTTTTCACAGGGGTGATTTGTAACCGTGCAAGTGGAACTGAACTAAGACATAGGGAGGACCCTTCAAGAGTGGTTTGCTTCTTTCAAGCCTAAGTGCAGCTCAGTTGCTATCTTTGCAGGGGAATCTTCTGGCTTTCTCTGGTCTATACATCAGGAGTGAAATAAAATTGGAAACAATTATTTTTGAAGAAAAACACCAGAGACAATGGGTAACTGGATGGGAAGAGACAAGAGGGAGGTAATTGATTCTGGTTCTCCCTCTGCCCGTCTCTGTGGCAGGCAGCTCTGCTGGCTGCTGGTGACCTGCTCCTGCTGTACGCCTCTGTGGGAGACCATGTCCCCATCCCCAGCATCTTTGGTCTTAAGAGCCAGCAAAGTGAAAAGTGGCTTAGGGTGGTGTGTTCTCGGTGCTGAAGCTAATTTTGCACCCATTCCTGGGAACTTTGCCCACCTTTGTGTGGTGTGGTTGCTTGGCTGGAGGTTGGGGGAGACCCCTGGTACCTGGGGACTGTGAGCTCCTCTTGTAGCTGGTCACTGGAGAGTACGGCTCCTTCTGCAGGCTGAAGGATCTCAGGGCTCCTCAGCTCCCACCACCACTTTTGGATGACGTGGGAAGCACTGAGACACCTGTGCATTATATTTTACCCTTGCTAGCCACTTCCCCACCATTGCCCTCCCCATTTCAGTGCACAGTAGGAGGAAGGGGAGACCTTCCTCTATTTCCCTGAGTGCCCATGCTGCCTAAAGTAGAATGGCAAGGCTCCTTCATCACTTCCTGGCAGCATTGCTGGTGATTGAGCCCTGGCCCTGAGATGCTGGCCATGAGCAGCCTGCAGTGGACCTAGTCCTTGCACTGGACTGTAGGATGTGTGGGTGGTGTGCCCCGCTCTGCCACTGATGCATGGCTGGGTAGGGCAATTATTTTCACCTCCGTTGCACTTTCTGTGCAACAGATGATCCAGCTTTGGCTGCTCTGTGTAAAAAGTACTGTCTCTGAGAACCAACATTACCATTTGACATCTGCAATGATGAAGCAACCAAGCAAAAATCCTCAATGATGTCAGAAATAGTGCACTGTCTCCAGGTGGTTTTTTTAACGCCTCTCGCCTTTTCTCCAGCCTTTGCCCTTCCTGGTGGTTTATTACTTTCCCAAAATAGGTTTCCTAGGCAAAAAATTTTCCACTAGGTTAATTCAGAAACCAGAGTGACAAGCTGTTTATTTATTTAATTGGTTTTACGTTCCAACTAATAAATTAAGCTTCTCTGTGTTTGATTTTTCAGCTAATGAAGCTAAGAGAAGGGGGAATGCAGGCCGGAGATGGGGGGGTTTCTTTTTCATGTTTTATCAGTGCTTTCTTTAAAGAAAAATTTTAATTAAGCATAACTTTTTCATTACAGTCTATAAATGTGGCACCTAAAGAATATGAATTGGATTTGAGAGCAGTTTAGTGTTTCTATGCAGCCCATCATTTTCTTTACAAAAACAATTCCTGCATATAATTATTTGGTTATCCCAATATATTTATCTTTTCCAACTTCATCTGTGAGTCTTGAAGATTTTCCTGGAATTCTGGCAGCGTAAGCTTCCCCAGCACTCAAACTATATATTTCTTTTCTCCCAAGCTTCTAAAATTGCATTAGAGTGGAAGCTTTTTTTCTTACTTTTTAAATCTAAATTTGTTTTTTATGCTTCATAGACCACAAAGCTCACACTTGTGTGTACAACCCATCTGCAGACAAAATGAGAAAGAAACATGCAGGGTTCATTAGTCAGAGGGGGTGAATGGCTTGAAATGTTTAATGTTTAAGAAAAAACACAAAAGGCCCAGTGAATTAGATGTTCATAGAGTAATAGAGGTGGGGAAAAACTTAAGTGAATAATATGCTGTCTGAAACGTAGGCTCCCTTCTTTACCCTTAGTTCCCACCCATGTCTTTTTGCAAGGATGATCAGCCATTAAAATATATGACATCCTCAACTTTATATTTCTTACAGAAATTGCACTGTGTTAATTCTTCTGCCTTGATGGTAGATTTTTTGTCCTCAGTCTATTTTAGAGCAAGGCATTTCTTGAGTTGACAATGTACCTTTGTTTAAGAATGAAATGCCCAAATCCTTCCCAGAAATGGCATGGCCCTTTTGTCTTAGAACTGAAGCTTTGGAAAAGTCTATTCCCACTTAATTTTTACGAAGGAGCTTGCATAGCCAAAGTTGTGACACCATTGCTAGTCAGCATTCGCAAGAATAAAAAACAAAAGCACACAGAAAAGCAAGTCCTCTATTTCTCTTGCTGTTGCTGTAAAATTTTGGTGTATTTTTAAACCTTTTCTGATGATGCATGCTTTTTGTGAGCTTCTCATCAGTAGAGAAGTTGAACAGAATAGAGGTTATTTCAGTTAATTACAGGGTGACGTTATAGCTCGCAAGGGAGGATAAGGAATGAACAAGCACTTTTGAGTGCTCTGCCCATATTCCATTTTGTGCAGGCATGTCAATAGCTGTATCTGTTAGTATATTTTTAAGGCTGTGTTCAGTCTCAATAGGGTGATGTTTGTCTGCGGGCCTCCCTCTTACTCTGTTTGCGGCCAGTGTGTTTCTGACAATGCCTGCTCTGTCTCTGTGCCGTGAGCCGAACGGATGGCTTGTAAAGGGGACTACTGAGATGTTATACTGGCTTGTCAGCGATGCTCTTCATTTGTATTCTGCTCAGGGGGCCAAGCCGCTGAGGAAGAGACGTGCCAGAATGCTTTCCTTACGAGAGCCTCTGCCCTCTTTAATTTGCCCTTGCGCTGCTTTACCTCGGCGAACCTTCCTCTTTCAAGGTGCAGCTTTTTCTGCAGCACAGGGCTTGGCTTTAGACCGTGAGACAGCTGGGATGCGCAGTACCTGTGGGGGGACTGGGGGTGTTTTATTTTTTGGCTGTGAAGTGCAGCGTTAGGAAACAGAAAGCTGCCTCAAGAGCATCTGGTGCCTGTCCCCTTGTTCTCGCTGCGCGGGGGGATCCGTGTGGGCAGAGAAATGCAAAGTACGTTGCAGGACCGTGCCCTGTGCAGATCTGCTTCCAAAGCAATTCTAAAGGTAGTTCAGCTTTTTAGGGAATGCCCTGGGAAGCTCCTGAATTGGAGGCTCCCAAACTGCTGTTGTTTTAATTTGCAAGAGCTGGTTTTCCTCTGAATCTAAAAGGCTGCATGTTTGAGACTTGACTTGCCAATACAGTATGTTTTTCCCAAAATGATGCAGTGATGCATTCTCAGTGGTGAGGTAATGTGTCCTCACTTGCTCTGCTGCTTGAGATAGCGGCAGCCTTCAGGAAGAAGAAAAGACGTTTTCACAGTATGAGGTAATTTTGCTCCTGAATTCTTGAGTACCCTCTCGTTAAAAGTCTTCTGGGTTTGTTTGCTGGTTTTCTGGAAAGTGAAGGCTGCTGGTTTACGTGCTGTCATCCTTTCTTGCTTTCACTGCAGCAGTTTCCAAGTCTGTTACGCGACGGTCCCATTTTGGGGACTGCTGGTGCAGCAGCACACCCCCGTCACCGGAGAGACCAGCTGCCCTTGAGCGATGTCCTTGTGCGCCGCACTGACAGGGGCCAAGCAAATGCTGCTCCTCTCCCAGCAGCCCCTGATTGATGTAAAGTTCAATGGCACCAACTTTCACCTTCTGCCAGGCAAGTCATCCTCCCACCAGCCGGAGAAAAGTCTGACTGTTCTGGTGTTTAGCTCCAGTCTGTGCTGCTGTCCACAGGCTGGTGTGATTTTTCTCTCCTCCATCCTTTCCGCAGCTCCCTTTTGCCCTCTGGCCTTGCAGACTCCTGTGTAAAGGCCAGATCAAAGAGTCACCCTGGAAGGAAAACTCAGGACAGAGAAAAGGCAATTTTGGTGAGAATTGCCGGTCATACGTCAGGTCAAACCCGTTCCTGATGGAGACAGTGAACAAAATGTACTGTTGCAGGAGCAAATGCAGTTTGCTGAGACAACATCTATGGCGGGTTTTGATTGCTTCAGGGTCACCTGCATGGCTGCCTACAAACCCTTTCTGCGCTTAAACTCATGTGGTGCTGAACTCTTTCAAGTGAGGAAAATGAAGATCAGGAGGTTGCTGGACATTGGCCAGGGCAAGTGCCTTGACTGCTCCTATTAGGAACAGGACAAAACTGTTTTTGCCTTGGTATCCCAGGAAGTGCCATGACATGAATGAAAATGCCTGTTCCTTGTTCTGTACTACTAGTTTCCTCTGAGGCTGTTACTGTCTGCCTGCCTGTTCTGGAAGATGAAGGTCTAATTCTAGATTTAGATAATCACAAGTCGAGTCAAAGTCAGTGAGAACGCCAGGATATATCCCTAAAGAAAACTCCTTATGTGGTCCCGCTTCCCCAGTCCTTTTGATATGTACTGGAAACGAAGGTCTTGCTTTCTTACTGAGTTTCACCAGCTTTTGATATGGTGGCTGCTTCAGGATCCTGCTTATGTTGCTGCTGATACCAGAAAGAGAGAAATTTCTTCTTCTTGAAGAGCATTTTTTGAATGAAGGCCTGGTAACCAAAAGAAAATTCAAACAAATTCAGCAAATAATGTGTCCTGGACCCTTGCTAAATAAACACACGATGGCAGAGAAAGCCTGTATCTTCCTGGGCTGTGAATGAATAAAAGCAGTTTCTAATTTCAAACCAAAGAGGTCTGGAAGGAGAAAAATAAATGCTGTCACAGTCATGAAACCAGTTATTGATTGTTTCCTTGCAGGCTATGATTCCTATATACAGAGACAGAACAATGATGCAATGTTCTCACTAGCTCCTACCCAATAACTTTCATTACTTCTTTGCATCATCATAGACTGATATAAAGTGAAATCCCGTTAGCTCTTCTCCTTCATCAGTAATGGAAAAAGAGTCACAGGGCCTGTTTGGTCCCTGATTCATTTGGAACTGGGTATTGAAACGAGAGGTCACAGCATCCTCTTAATGGAGTAGGGTGATCTCTTGAGGTCCCAAAGCACTGTGGTTTCTGTGTAATAGGGATTTGTTCTTCTTGTCACAATCCTGGTGTCAGTGGAACTTTCTGATGTAATTAGGAGGAACAGGATGACCTTTAACCCTGAGAGCAAATGAACTTCTTCAGCAGCGATTCCTATTCAAACTGTGCACTGCATACTGAGGAGAAGAGGAGTACCATGGATTTTATGTGTCTAGGCAGAACACAGTCTGCAACTGGAAATGTCACTTATCGTAAAGTAACTTTACATGCTGGTGACTGGATATTTTTCATTTCAAATTTTCATTGGAAATTAAATTCCTCTTGGCTCCTCTGCATATTGGGGTTGGGTTGATGAGCAGTTTCTCACAAATCTGAGCGTAGTCTGTGTTATGTGTCTCCCTTTTCTGCTTTGCCCAACACCATGCAAATTGATGGCAAGAGGACAGCATGACTCAAATTGGTATTTGTTAGGCCTTCCAGTTTTCTGTCGTATGGGAAACTTGCTATTCCAAAGCTAATCTTTCAACAATAACTAAGGCATGTGCAAAATTGTGAAACGGGTAAAGCAATCACCCTGCTTTATGACGTCTCAACCAATGGATGTAGTCTGTGGTGTTGGCTAAGCAAGGTCTGTGAATTAACTACATTTGAATCAAGTGAAGTGTAGGTTGGGGTGGCTCGGAAAGAAGTGTTTGAGTAAAGGATCAACTCTCTGTTCCGCATCATTAGAAGAAGATGTCTTAGGAAGACTAGAATCATTCAGGTTGGAAGAGACCCCTGGGATCATCAAGTCCAACCATCAGCCCTACTCTACAAGTTCTCCCCTACACTAGATCCCTCAACACCACATCTAATCTGCTCTTAAACACAGTCAGGGAGGGTGACTCCACCACCTCCCTGGGCAGCTGATTCCAGTGTCTGACCACTCTCTCCGTGAAAAATTTTTTCCTAATGTCTAGCCTAAACCTACCCTGCTGCAGCTTGCAGTCATTCCCTCTTGTCCTGTCGCTCATTGCCCGTGAGAAGAGACCAGCACCAATCTCTCTCTACAACGTCTGTAATACAGCCTCTCTNCTTTATGCAAGCCAGATTCTTTATGCAAGCCATTAGAAGAAGGTGTCTTAGGAAGACATCTTGGAATTAAATAGCCAGCCAAAACGCTCTCGTGACTGAAAGTTTTTGAGACACGTAAGGGTGATCTCACTGCCTCTTTCTAACACTTTGAATTCTGACTAGACTGAGCCTCTGATGCAGATGTCAGCATGTTCCCAATTATTATGGCAATGTCCTTGAACGCAGCCATTTCCAGTCAGACAAATCTGTACAGTTGAATATAGCAAAGTGCTGTTTCAAACCAAGTAAGAGTTTCTTCCAGCTGACATAGCATTTGTTCCCAAAGTAAATTCCAGTACAGTGTGGGGTTTCTTTATCTTTTTTCTACTTTCTCTATTCCTTTCTCCTGAAGCCATTTCAGGCAAGAGAAGTCACGTATCTTGTATTGGCATCTGAAAAACTCAGCTGAATATGAATTCACAGTTATTTTTCAGTTGATGTTCTGTGCCGTTTTTGGCAGGAGTCTTTTCCACAGACTCATCTATGGGAGGAGAGGGCACCTCTGAGTGCCCTTGGTTTGGGATGTTGACAATTAAAAGTTTGCCTTTCCTCCCCTTTAGAGCTAGCTGAACTGTCTGTGTGGCTGTAGAAATAGAAATCCTGCTGTAATGTATCTGTTGGCATTACTACATTGAAAAACAGGAAAAGTGTCTCTCTGCTTGCCTGATAATGTTCTTCTGTTATGAAAAAAAATTTGCCAGTATCAGCCCATCTTCTATTGCAGTATTAAGTTTCCAGAATAATAACGAATGCTGAGTTCCAAATATTTAGAGTTCTCTAATTAAAAGAAATTATCTCTGCGGTCCATTACTAGGGGAATTGTGTGTGCCTGCCTTGCCCTCTCAGCCCCAAGGGGTCTGGAACAAACACCGCAGCGTAAGAAAGCAACTGCTGATCTCCTATACCATGCAAAAGGCCCATGAGCTGTGGGATGGCACTGTCTGGGCTTTGTAATGTTTTCCAGAGAGGCTGTGCTCCGCCAAGAGAAAATCCAGTGACAGTGAGCTAATGCCAAACCTGAAAGGTAATCTGAAAGGTTACGGTTTTCATCCTTGCAAGAATCACAGAATCACAGAATATCAGGGTTAGAAGTTAGGCCTGATGTTTCAGTGAGGATAAAACATGAACGGTCCCTCTCTGGTGGCACTCTGAGTTGTATTTTGGGGAAAAAAAAAAAAAAGATGGCTCTAGATGCAGGGATAATTATGCAGTTTTTAGAGAAGTGTTACTCAAAAAATATACTGACGTTCCATGCAGACTAACATCAGGGACATCAGGGAGAAGCCCCAAGCATGTTGGGATGCTCTGTTTCCTTGTTGCCCCAAGCAGGTAGCCAAAATCTTTTAAGAAGAGAATCCTAAAATCCATCTGAGCCCTCATGTGTCGGTGCTGTAGAGCATCCTCCCTTTGTGGCTGGCTGCATTGATCAGGAAATAGCTGGGTTTCTGGGTGTAGTAAGGGTTTCTGGGTGAGGTGCAGTATACACAGGTAAACGTTATGGTGCACACGTACAAATCTTACTATGCTATTTGTAGAATAAATCTTGCAATTCCAGCCAAGCCCTGAGCTAGCCTTGAGGCTGCCTGCTGAGCTGGCACAGAATGGGCCCCTGGCACAGCCTCCTTCATCCCAAAGTGGACATTGATGAAGGGTGTCTCTCTTCTTTGACACTGCTGGGAAATTAGAGTGATGTGTGGTTAAAATTTCTCTTGTTCTGCTAAACTTATGTCAATTGCATCCTGTCTTTAGTAAAAGGAATTTCCCTGCCATCAAATTGACCCAGATAGCACAAACCATTTGTGACTTAATTTTCAATATTAATTAGGCACTTCTGGCATAAACTTTGCTGCGGCTCATATGGGTATAATAGTGCTGTAACTCTTAGTGCTTATAGTTGTAAAGCTGAGATTCCTAGTAACCTAGGAGAAAATGGGCTGGAGGGGGAATGTCAGGAGGTTATCAAGTTGTTCTCCCTGCTCCTGGGTATGATCAGCAATAGTTGAGTCATTAATCACTGGTATTAACCTACTCTGTTTGAAGAACACTGTACAAAATTTGTTCCTGTTCTTTGTTATCATTATATGTAGCTTTTATGATGTTTGATCCGAGTCGTTCTTGCTCCAGTTTCAGCCCATTGTACCTTATCTGCCATGGTTATGGGGAACAGATCGTTCTATTGACTTTTGTAGCATGTTTCTATGTACGTAGAAGTCTATTATCACCCTGCCTATAGCATTCTCTCTAGATGGAAACAACACTATTTTCTTTAACCTCTCCTCATAAATCACGTTTTCTAGATACCTTTCTTGTTCTTTGTTCTCCCTTCCTTTGGTGCCCATATTTAATTTTAAAGAGCTTGGAGCAGGAGATAATACCTCATCTGGGGCCTTATGTGGAATGATGACCTGTATTGTAGGTGATGCGTGATCCTGTTTGTACATCCCAGTGTGTTCAGTTTTTGTAACAGCATGACTTCACTGCATCACGTTCGCCTTATGGTCTGCTCCTGTCCAAATCTTTCTCTGAAAAGTGGTTGTCTGAACAGTTTTCCCCAACCTCTATTTGTACAGTTGGTTGTTGCTGAGTATGTGTAACATCCGTACTTCCAGCCACTTTGAATTTCAAAGCATGTCTTTAAACGATGAAATAATCTCGTATAATCTTGCCCTCCAAGTATACTTGTGTTCCCTCCAGAATTGTGTGCTGTAAATTTTCATATGAGTGTCCACTGCTTCTTCCTCTCCTTCACTAATGTCAGTGTGTAAAAGAACCAAGCAAAGAAAGAAAGGGGGGAAACCAACTTGACGTCTCTTTTTGCTTTTACAGTGATCCATTAATGGCAGTTTCACAGGTCCTCCATTTGTTGCTAGTTTCATCAAGGCTGCATTTCTTTGACTGCTTGTGGGAACATGTGTAGATGCAGCAGCCAGAGACATGTGGCTATATGGGTAGAAAAACCTATAAAAATATTTTTATATATGCAGGGATCTGGAGCATTCCTGAGAAGTGAAAACTCATGGGATGCTAATACACTAGCTTTCTCTTCAGTTTGACTATTGTAAGTTGCAATGATGAATGACTATCCAAAACGATGTTGGCCTAAGTTCAGGTTCCTCACTTGAAAATCTCCATTTCAGGTCGATTTCATGCAGGGAAATGTAAGCCAGTCATAAAGATAAGGATTTTTGAAGCTGGTAAGTAGCAAATATTGGTATGACCACATTCCTGGTTTCAAATATTCAAGAACATGCAACGAGTTGCTGGCATTTGGGAATGTTGGCATTGAAAGGCCCCATGTTAAATGGCCCCACAGACCTGAAAGCTAATATAGTTCAGAGACTGCAGGCAAATGTAGGTTGGAGTATATATCCTCAAATGCCGTGCCAATGCGGGGGTTTCACAGTAGGTACTTTTCATAGCACTTTTGCACTT
Organism: Jacana jacana; assembly: GCA_013400555.1. Taxonomy (NCBI): domain Eukaryota; kingdom Metazoa; phylum Chordata; class Aves; order Charadriiformes; family Jacanidae; genus Jacana; species Jacana jacana. Next base: position 128,251 of record VZTM01035516.1, read on the forward strand.
CTTTATATAGTCTTAGATGGCAACAGCAGGGGAGAATGGAGTTAGCATGCACAGCACTGACAAGCGCTCAAACTGAAATAATCCTGAAAAAGGGTCTCCGTGCCACTTTGTCTTTGGGTTTCTGATGATAATAGCAGATGTCTGCGGTGATGGAAGACGCAGGCTCCTGCTGTGAAAGACTGTAATAATGAGAAGCATTTGATGAGCTGGTGCTTGCTGATGAGTTGATACTTTAAGGATACAAGTAATTACTGCAACTTTGATCAGATTTAGTTTAGGTGCTACTGGAATTGATTCCAAGAGAGGCAGCTTGCGTGGACTGAAAAGTAACTAAGATGTGATACGGCTGGGTGCGCTATCTTGCTGGCTTTATTTTTCATTCCATCTCTGTTTCCCCATCTCCTTAGCACTGATTGTATGTGAAGTATCTCCTTAGGCTTGATGCGTTCTGCAGTCTTTTAATGTTTAAGGTTGCGTGGCCTCATTTTGGCTGCGTGATTATTGGAAGCATAAGGAAAACAGTCTTGTTACATGCAGGTCTTACGGTGACACTCTGGCAGAGTCACACTGAAAAACTCCCTGCCTATCGCTGCGAACCGTGCCTGCGCCTCCTCGCCTGCTTCTGACTCTGCTGGGAGAAACCTAGGGGACCTGTATAGGACAAGAAATGCATTGGCTGGGACTAACGCTGCACTTCACAGCTGCCATTCGGAGCTGGTGGACTGGAACCCTTCCAGGGAAAGGGTACTGATACCCAAGTATCTTCCTACACTGCTGCTAATCATGGGAAGGAGAGTGCCTGAGGGAAGGACAAAACTCTGTAAACAGCTCCGAGATGGAAGTACGTGCAGCAGTCCTTTCAGTTGTTTTGACCTCGGGTAGGCCAGTGGGAGGTCTGTAGCAAGATGGTGCTTTCTCCAGATCAAAGAAAACTTTTGAGGAGTAATCTCCTCCTGCTTTATTTTCCTTTTCATTCTTGGGAAGCATTGAAGAATAAATGCGAAGTCATTATTGTTTCATGGCCAGCGCCCCGGGGGAAGAGGGGGTGAATATGGTAGCTGTGCTGCTCCATGGTCACCTGCCTTCCTGCCAATACTGCAGGCAGGGACCACTGCAGACGGCAGGTGCCCTGTTGGCTCTTACAGCTTTGACTCTGCTTTCTCTGGAGATAGAATAGAATAGAATAGAATAGAATAGAATAGAATAGAATAGAATAGAATAGAATAGAATAGAATAGAATAGAATAGAATAGAACAGAACAGAACTAGACTATTTCAGTTGGAAGTGACCTACAAGAATCATCTAGTCCAACTGCCTGAGCACTTCAGGGCTGACCAAAAGTTAAAGCATGTTGTTAAGGGCATTGTCCAAATGCCTCTCTAGCGCTGACAGGCCTGGGGCACCAACCAACTCTCTAGGAAGCCTGTTCCAGCGTTTCAACACCCTTTTGGTAAAGAAATGCTTCCTAACGTCCAGTCTAGAACTCCCCTGGTTCAGGTTTGGACTGTTCCCACATGTCCTAACACTGGATACCAGGGAGAAGAGACACCTCCCTCTCCACTTCCCCTCTTTAGGAAACTGTAGAGAGCAATGAGGTTGCCCCTCAGCCTCCTTTTCTTCAAAATAGACAAACTCAGAGATTTCAGCTGCTCCTCACAGTCCATACTTTGCAAATCCTCCAGATCTGTAGGGAGCTGAAATAAATACCCTTCTCCATGCCCATAAGGTCTTGTCTTGAGTTTTCTTACATCAAGAAGGACCACATGTCACCTGTCCTGCCAGTAGATCAACCATCCTGCAGGATATAAATCTGGAGGAGCAGAAATGGGCCACCACTGTAGGAGGGCAGAGCACTCCTCCTGTGTCTCTCCTTGCGTGGCAGTCAGCAATTAAATGGTGGCTGTGAAACTGAGGCAGGCAGGAGCAGGTCATTTTTGAAGTGCTACTGGTGAATGTGTCGCAGAGCTGCTGGCCTTCACACCACCCCAGCAACTGCAGCCCCATCATGAGACCAGCGCTATAATTAGCTGGTGGCAATCAGCAGCCGCTTGCTTTTCTCACAGGGATTGAGTCTGTCCAAAGCGGTAAATATACACATTTATGGGATTATTGCTTTAATAACTCTTAAGCATTTTCCTGATGCCAAAACCAACTCTCCTCCTTATCCTGGATTTCAGACTCATTTATGGTTTTATTTTTGTAATTCAACAGTAGATTGGTCTTTGCTTGCCTGGAGTAAATTGTAGATGTGTTGAAGCATTAAGAGGCTTTATTGATGGTTCTGTGCAACCCCTTCAATTTGTAGTAAGCTTTCATCTAATTATAAGACCTCACTGACTGGAATTGTACAGAACCCTTTCTTGAGACAGTCTCAGTGCACCCGTTTGACCCTTGTCCCTGCCATGTTAGTCAGCTCTGCCTGAACTACTTGGGAATGCAGGAACCCTTAGGAGGTTGGAAGTTCCCTTTTCACTGGAGGCATTTGCTTTATGTGGTAGCATCATTTTTATCTAAGATTGCTTTCACCACTGATGGATGGGCCAAATCATATACACTCCGCTCTCTTCCTTTCACCATTCAGCTGTCTCTGTTTTATGGAGAAGAGATTGTGAAACTGTACACTGCCAAATGTTGCTTTTGTAGGAGCTAAAGCCAGAGGCGGAGGATATCACATCCTGTTCACCCTTATTTTCTTAACCATATGGTAGACCAGGACATCAGGATTTTTAATAGGTCCATTAACTGACCTTTTAATAGGTCAGTTAAATGGTTTGGTACTTGCCTCATCTGGCAAATTACCCACTTCCATTTTTTCTGTGGTGGTAGTAAATGTCCTGCAGGGTAAGGACTTAAGCTAGTGCAAACTGGTGGCTTTCCTGAAACTTCTTAGTATTAAATCTGTCTTCCACTATGTTCTTTCATTGAAGACTTTCAGCCCTTAAAAGCAAAAGAAAGCCATGGAAAACTCCATCAGTTGGGAATGGATAGGTTTGATTTTATAACTACATTGTGTTCATGAAGCTTTCTTTACCCAGACGAATAAATACATCCTCTATGAGATTCATTCTAGTGTTTCTCTGTTTTTTTTTCAAATATTTCTTTAAGTTATGATACAGGTGCTGGTAATATTTTCATCTATATCTCAAAGACATCAATACTGATTTCTATACATATTCACTCATGAATTGCTTGTTTTAAGAATAGAAAAGCAGCTCTTCTTTGAAACTGGAAGGCAAAAGGTTGGATATAGTGTTGAACAAGGTGTATTGAATCACACCCTCTCAGTCTTGCCATCTTGTTTCGTGACCCCAGCTGTTGTGTTTATCTTCTCAGTGAAAGCTAAGAAATGGGTTGTTTTATTTGCAATGCAAAGGCCAAGAACTGGCCTAACCTCCCTTCCCCTCTGAGAATGTTCACTGTACTTCAAGGTTTGGGTTTTCTTTTTTTTTTTTTTTTTTGTTGCTGGCATGTCATCCTATAGCACTAGCACTTCTCTGGCAGCTTTTAACAACACAACTCCAGGGAAAGGAGAATGAGATCTCACATCTTGGTGAGCAGGGTAGGATCCAGAAGTCTGCATCATATCAGCCTGAGCAAGACTGATTTTGACCTGATTCTATCAAACTCAAACGCTAACAGTAGGAGCTTGAAACAGGAGCTCCTTTTAGTGTCTGCAGTTGCGAGGTGCGATCAGCTGCCCTGCATTTGGTTGGAGCAGGACAAACAGTGGATGTATGGAAGTATGCTGGGTACTAATGACCTTTGGGGGCTTTTTCCCCAAGATTTGGTTTGGGTTTTTTTTGAAATCTGTCATAGTGTTCAGGGTTGATTATTGTGGAATGTGGGTTGTGCCCTGCCGGTCCTCCTTTGCAGCTGTGATCAGCCCTTAGAGCACATTTTTTCAGGCTTTGCCTTTAGTTTGGGGTTACTGGTCTGCTTGGAGTCTCATCTAATGCCAGTGCAATTCATCCAGCCCCCTGTTCTCTTACTTTTTCATATAAATGTCTGGAAGAGCACACAGCGAGCTCTGCGGGTCTGTGCCTGGATCTCCATGGTTTGAGCCATTAATCTCTCCCGTGATTGCTGATGTGCGTTAGGAAGCATGAAATGACATCATAAGGCTTTAAAGCCAATGCTGTCGGATAACTTTGCAGCCTTATCTTTCAAAGTCAAATGTTTTCGCTTCAAATCCGCACATATGTCATAATCCCAAGCACCTCGTTTGTCCCCATCCCTTCCCTTTGTCTGCCCTCTTTCGTGAATTATTCACCATTTCATAAATAAATAAGGATGCAAGTACATTTTGGGAGATTTTGCAAGTGTTGTTTATAGAATGAATTTTTCCATACAAAAGATAGCTCTAAAAAGCATTTGGCATCACATACTGTAAATGTTAAGCACCTGCTTCACACCCAGGTTGGTGTAACCCTAACGGCCAGATCAGGACTTTTTAGGAGGAAGTGCAGTTCGCAGTGTATGATACTAGAAGCGTCTGCTGCCTGACGCACTGTGGCAATGATGTACAGCCCTTGTGGCTGTACTTGTAGCATGCCACAGCCAGATACACCACAACAAGTAGAACCGCTCTTCAGTGTCATGGAAATTCCCTGGTGTTACAGCTTAACAGAAGGTCGGGGCCATCTCCTTGCTGAGACATTTGGTACTCAAACCCTCCAGAGCAATTTTCATTAGACTGTACCATGTGCTTCACGTACTGAGTGTCTTATGCCGAGGCTGGCACAAACCAATTTGTTGACGCTTTGTTTACCTTGTACTCCATACCGAGCTGTGTTCTGAATAGCAAAGGCAAGCACTGCGCCTGCTGCCCTCATTGCCTGAAAGAGGGATTACGATGGGAAGCAGAGCATCCACTGGAGCTGGAGCTGCTGCCCATCTATCTACTGCTCATATAACCGATAATCTCCTACATTCAGCACGAAGCATCCGGAACAAAGCGTTACCCACGCTGTTCCCCTGCTGCCATCCATCCTTCCAGCTCCCGTTTGCTCACAGGTTTCCAGGGCATCAGCTGTATTCCCCGCTGCTGGTCCTCTCATGTATTGCCCAGGTCCTGCAACAGCCTTTGTGAAGAATTGCCCAGTAACTTCATCCTAAAGGCTGGCAAATCACCACTTCCAAATGTAACTTTTTTTCATACTTGGATGTAGATGTGTGTGTATATTTATCTAATGCAATATAGAATGTCATACGTGTGGTATGAAAAATGCCTAGAAAAATAATTAATTTGCCATGTGCTATTGGCTGCTTTGCTTAGCCTCTCTCTCCTCACCTGGTGGGCACTCTCAGCATGATTACAGTCTTTTAATGTCTTTAAGTGGTAGACTCATTTTTCAGTCACGCTACCTGCCATAGAAATATTTCTCTCCTCTGGACTTCCAAATTTCTCTGCTTCAAGCCAGTCAAAGGTGCAATTTAAACAGCCATAACTTTAGTCACATTCTTGGACTGCTCCTGAATACAATTTGCAGTGCAAGAGAAGTGGGAAATTTTCCTTTCCTGTGGGACTTGTAGCACTTCCATCTTACCTTGGAAAGAATCCAGGATACCAATTTTTAACATTCTTACTCTCTTCACAAGGAAGTGTAAGTATTCTACATCATCTAAGAGGCTTCAGCATCCTCCAAGCCTTGTTTCCGTGATATTGAAAGGAAACAAAAAATACTTATAAGCTAGAGTTTGAAAAGCTGTCTGATGTGTTTCCAGAAAGGTGACATATGGACAATGCAGGGCAGTGGACTGTAAGGGTGGCATTTTTTTTAACATTTCTGTCTTGCCATCCAAACCCAACTGTGGCTTTACCACCTGTATACAATCCATGGTTTCACACTCATGCTGAAATCCCCTTGTATCTTTTTCTTCCCCATCATATATTCCAATTCATTCTCTCAGACTCTGCTACAGAGTGACTTAAAGAGACTCTTTAAATTTGGCAGGAAGAATGTGGCTGCTGTAGAGTCTCTAATGCATCCTTCTGTATTTTACTCATCACTGACAGGGGATTTGGAGAGGGTGGAGATCTGAATAAAGTGTGTAAAATTTGCTGCCAACAGCATGATAATTAAAGAAGAGAAGATAACATTATGTGTAATAATATTGTTACATGTGCACAAAGCAGGGTTGATCTTAGTGTTGGAAGTTGGGTATTTCTGAGCTATGTGCCTTTAAGGCCTACATAACGCTGCTTCATTACCTGAGGGTTTTTCTTCTGAATTTCCAGGTTCAGAAAACCAAGCTTGCTTCTTTTTCTTTTTTTTCTTTTTCTTTTTCTTTTTCTTTTTCTTTTTCTTTTTCTCTTTCTTTTTCTTTTTCTCTTTCTTTTTCTTTTTCTCTTTCTTTTTCTTTTTCTTTTTCTTCTTTTTTTCTTTTTCTCTTTTTTTCTCCCCTTCCCCTGCAGGCACTCTCAAAACCTGGGGGTGTTTGTGTGAAAGAAGACTCACTGGATATAAGGTATTATGGCGTGATAAGACACGTTGCAGTAAATACGGGTAGAATCATGTGGACTTCAGTGTGGCAGAGATGGCACGGTTGAGCTGACTTTGTTACCACCTCCCCTTTGTAACTCCGGCTTTTTGACTAAGGACGAGCTAGAACTAATTTTTTCTCTATAGCTCTCTGACATCTGGTGGCAGCACCAGGTAGTGCAGTTCATTTGCTTAAAATCTTGCCGAGAGAGTAGCCTAGATGTTAGACTTTGAAGCTTCAGCAGCTTTGCTGGAAAAGAAACCAACTTGGCTCTTGGCATTGTATTTGGGTGTGGTCTTCCCTCCTGGGTAGGAACTCCTACAAGGGTAGGATTTGAGCAGGCGAGACCCTGCAATGAGTTGTGTTAATATCTATCACATTAGAAATGAAATGGTAAGCTTGAGTTACATGGTCCATCTTATTTTAAAAAGTTGCCAGTGAAATTTCACTTAAAAACTGCTTTGATGCTTAGAGAGCATAAGCTTGGTAATAGCAATGCTGCAGAAGAAGTGGAGGCTTTTGGCTGTCTCTGATATTTCCTTGCTCTAACAGTTAATTCTCACATGAGCTACAGTTTGCAGGTTTGCTCTGAGAAAAAGGCCACGCCTGAAAATAAAATTACACTGTCATCCTCCACGAGAAAGAGAATTCATTTTGCTTTCACTTGAAGTGATTGAGTCCTTTCTGTTCCTTTCCATTCCTCCCCTGCTTAAGTGCTGAGTAGAGACTGGAATGAGGATAAACCAAGCAAAATGGGCAGCAGATGCACACACGCGTATGGCAGGTGCGGCGGTATATCAGCTCGTTGCAGTTCCAGCACAGGGGCGTGAGGTCTTTGTGTGGCTGCCGACAAGGTGCCAGTGAACCCCTCCCTGAGTGATACTCAGGTGCTGTATCACTCACAAATAATGTGGTTTCCCTGTGAAGGTCAGTAGCGGGATTGGGTGGATAAAGTCTTGTTAATAGGTAGGGCAGCTTGCTTTGTAATGGCTTGGTTTATACCTGTTTCAGCCTTCTCGCTGCGTGAGAGAGGTGGGATCTCAGTGGGGATGTAAAGTGACAGTGATTAATTTTGTATGGCAGACTGCAGGTTGGACTGCCATTCCAATTTTAGGCAGAATGCTTGAAAATCCATGTTTCTTTTCTTTCCCAATCTCCACTCCCAAGGTAAGGAACCAGCCAGCTAATACTGGGAAGCATAATCCCCACCGTTTCTTAGCTCTACAATGAGAAGCACTATATTTAAGAAGGAGCTTTTCCACTATGACACCTGGTTCTGCACTCTGTGCTATCTTGCCAGTTCTTACATGTCACTGGCATGGCGTTATCAGCAGCTCGTCCCATGTTTCTTTGACAATCAAATGAGCCAATGACTTTGCGTACCTTCTTTTTATTTTCTTCCTTAGGTTTTTTTGCTTGCTCATTCCAAAGCCCCCTGTATACTGGATTTTGCGTAAGAGGTTACCCAGCTATATTTCTCAGGCACAGTTGCCATTTATTCTTCACCATGACTTTTCTGGCAGAGTAACTGGCTGCATATTCCAGTTCTCAATGTTTGTTGCTAGAAGACCTGAAGCCAGGGCAGAACAGGAACAGGGATGGGTCTTCAAACTGCCCTACTGTCTGCCTCTCCCCCCCAGAAAAAAACCCTGAAACAGGGTTTATGTCAGTTGGCATTGCAGGGCTGAACTCTTGTGTAGAATAGGCTTTAGGAAAGACTGGTCGTGTTCAGCAGACAGGACGGTTTTTTGGCATCCTGAATTCCACTGAATCCCTGATAGCCACGTATGTCCTACTGAAATATCCGTGCAGACATGGTTGTATACGAAACACAGAGCAGAGGGACTGTAGTGGACTTTAGGCTGCCCTGAACATGCTCCTTGGTAACTGGCTGATGATGCCAAAGCCTGCCTCAGACTTCACAGCACAGGAGACTGTTAGGTATCTTGTGGCAGAGGAAACCTGTTGCAGAGCTACTGTGCAGGTGGAATTGACTTTCCCCAAGGTGCTTTGGAAAGCAACCGTGGTTACAGGCAGTTGTTCCTAGCAGAGCTGGTTATAGGGGGGCAGGGGGTAATCAGAGGCAGGTCTCAAGCAACATGCTGCAACCACACTAAGCACAGAATTGGTCACTACTGAAGTAAGGGCTTGAGCTCTACCTGACCTGACACTGGTAAACTCTTTCCACAGTCTTCTGCCTTCTCTTAAACAGGCAAAATACCAGCCCTGTGAGCCATGACATGCTCCAGCCAGGCAGGACACATGGGATCACAGGGTGTTTAGGTGGAGAACAAAAAGGCTCCAGCACAGTAGAAGATACGGTGCCTTTGGACTGAGCATCTTATTTTGAAGGGCAGCTGCATGCTGTCACTCTTGCTTTGGCTGATAGACCCAGACCGTGACCAAAACGACTAAGAACTGCAAAGAAAGGTGTCAGGGCAGAAAAAGGAAGGAACATCAGGATACCTTCCGCTTGTCATACTCATCCTTTGTTTGCTTTGGAAAGTTTTAACAGAAATTACACCATTGGAAGATGCCCAGATTAGTACTGCCCTACCTGTCTTCAGTAAGACCATGAGTATAATCCATTGTTTTGGAAGTATTTTACACAGGAACTTCTTTGGTGATAATATCTGCAGAACCTTTTTCTAGCTAGACTGTTACAGAGGTGTTTCATCCTCATTCATAGTGTCAGTGTGCCATCCCATGCTGTAGAAAAAACAAAAGCCCCTAAAGATTAAAACCTGCATTTTACAAGGATGTTTAGTAGTCTGAATTATACCCAAGCACGTTATAGCTTATTGAATAAAATATTTACCATATGTGCTTTCCCACTGTGAAAGACAGCTAGACTTGATTAGATGTTTAAATGCTCGAATGTTTTGAATGAGGAATCGAGATGAAGCTCTTGGTTGGTGGCAGAAGGCAGCAGGAAGGACAGTATGTGCCTGTGAACTGCTGCAAGATCTCCCGAGTAGTAACACTGCACTCTGCAAGCTTTTGTGTTCAAAATGACTTAATCTTAACTTACAGAGCAATCATTTCCTGCTCACCAGTGAATAAGCAATCATCGTATGAAAGTATGCTCAATCCTTTTATGGGGAAAGAGCAAGTGCATAGATCTTGAGTTTTCAGTGAATCCAGGGGATTCTTGGTCTACCTCCTGCCTTGTCCCCTTCATATCAGCTGCCACCTCCTCTGTGTGGAGAAGAGCAGTTTCTGCTCTGTCTCCTGTCAGCTGGCTTTTGTGTGCATGGGAAATAAACTTGGTGTGCTGAAATGTTGGGTTTCCTGTAGTGCAATGGCTCCAAATTCTTCCACAGTGTAGCCCACACCTTAGTAGAGGGGTTGTTTCATGGAACTTCAGTACTGCGTAGCACCCTGGAGTAGTTACACTAATCACTTCTGTAAAAAGTACTGAGTTTGTGTATTTTAGCTGTATTTACTGCAGTTCAGCCACTGGGTCTAAGTAGTGACAACTCTCTGCTTGCTGTTGTACACGGCGTATGACTTGAGAGCCAGTAGCAGAGCCTATTTGTGAGCATGTCCCAGCATGACTTGCTTTTAGCATCACTCTGAGGAAAGTGAGCCACCACAGAGCCAGGAGGGGTTTGCAGTTGCTTCTTTTTGTACAGAACATGCCTCTGATTGGAACGGAAGATTTTGATTTAAAAGCTTCATTTAACATTTAGGAGAGATTTTTTCCTGTCCAGTTATAATTGTTAAAATAGGTCAAGGTTGAGATCCAGATCATCCTAAATCACTTCTCCTTTAAAGGCAAGCATTTTCCTATGTGGCCTGAGGTACTGACATTAAGTCTGTCAAGGTGCACAGACCTGCATTTTATTCTTGGCTTTTCCTCACTGCCTCTGTTGTATTTTCCTCCATCTGGAGATCAGTGCTTACTTTGCACTGCTGTTGTGGGGATTAATTAATCCCTCTATTTGCACAGCCTTTTCGACATGCCCAAACGAAATGCTGATACTTTAATTGCCTGGTGGCTCTGTGCAGCCTCCCGTGACAGCAGGGTCTGAGAACCAAATGGATGGGCAGAGCGAGGTCCCTCTACCCAGCAAACAACCAGGGCCACCCACCTCAGAAGTCATCCACCATGCTGCCTTCTGAGGTTTGCCTGCCTCACCTCCCAGCCAGCCCAAACAGAGAGGGACACCGTCCTCCCTGACCTGACGTGTGGCTTGGCCGTGGGCTTACCAGGGCTGGTGCAGACTCCTGAGCTGTTTTCTCTGCCCTATGGCTGGAGCAACCTCTGGAGAAAGAGCTGTCTTCTTCAGTAAGATTAGCTTGCACGTTGCAGGTTTGCTGCACGTCTAACACTGATTGCTAGAAATTTGGATCTAAATTTGACTACCAAATGGCTATATTGAGTTACCTGTTAGTGTTTGGAACACGAGAGGGGATTTCACCTTTGCTTAGAAGATGTCAAACCACTACATCATGTACAAATGTCTGAGGACAAAATAGTCACTTAGCCATCTTAAAGGTGGATTATCAACTTTATCTGTAATCCTCATGGCATCTAAGGCCATAAACCAGATCACTGGTGCTGTCTTTAGAGGGCAGCAGGGTTTGTGTATTTTTTTGGCAGGGGGCTTATATACTTTTGGTCTCACCTACATCAATTTTCTTTATTAAATTGCTGACTACATTGTTTTAGAAGGAAGGGTTGGTTCACAGTAGAACAGGGGATGATTAAGAGTGTAGCAAGGATATTAACCAGATGTAGTCACAGCAATAAGCATTTGCATACCAGTGACTGATTTTCTTTACAACTCTTCTTACAACAGAAATGTACTAGTAAAATATTCACAGATGGGCTGTAAAATATCAATAGAAAGATTGTGGTGGTGTTTGCTCTTTCATTTCCTTTTGTCTTTTCATTTGCTGTTTTAGTTTATTGCTCTTCATTTTTTGTCTTTTCAATCTCTATTTCCTCTGTTCCATGTTGGCAAAGTTATTTCCAAGTGGGACTGGCTGCCAACATGGTGATGCTTATGAGTGATGCTCCCACTTACCAGCAACCCACGGTCTTGGTGAGGCTTGCTATATGGGAGCTGCAGAAAATGCAGTCCATAAAGGGACAAGGGATGGTAAGCCAGGAGACAGGATTTAATTTGCTGTCATCATGACAGTGGGTCCTTTTCCAATGATTTATTCAGGACACTTGGATGCCAGTGGGAGGAAGCAGAGTATAAGAGAACACGGAGAGGGAAAACCCTCCAGAAAAAAGCATTGGAGTTACTAATCATGTGTCAGGAAGCAAATTAGGATGACAATGCTGTGTGGACAGTGGTGACTGTGGTCAGTCTGCAGTGGCCTGCTGGAGCACTGGTGTGGGCTTTCCCTTGAGAGGAGCAGGAGGAGGATTATGAAAAGGACATCTTTCTTAAGTAACCTAAGCTGAAGAACTGCTGCATAGGTGTATCTTTCAGAAAATTCGTCTCAGTTATGAGAGAGGGACTATGGGGCAAGACTTTAATTGCTCCACTTCTCTGAAGAAGAAAAACAAAATATGATCATAGATATAGAAATCCATCCAGGAACACCATGTTGCATCTGCATGTTGCTGGTGCGAATGCCAGTCTGGCCAGGAACATGCTTACTACACATTGTCTGAAAAGATGTGCTTGGATCCTATAAGAACTGAATTTGACCCATCTTTATTTTGTCAAGTCTGTGCTGCATTAAGCATTTCTGCTAAATGGAGGATTTGTGGGTGACTCAGAGGCATGGGAGCTGTGCTGTGAGACCTGTATGTTTACTGGGAAATGAGAGCTTGGAGCTGACAGACACAGCCTGAATCTCATGTTGGAGTGATACCAATGTGTTGTGAGGTACAGATTACTGTCATTTACATCTTTGTCTATGTACTTTGCCCCAGTGTAAAGGGTTTATAGATGGCCTTTGATATAAAGCAGCATCTGTAAGAGGGTGAGGGATAATGATTGATTAGCAGCAGAGCTGGCTGCCCATGCATGCCTCACTTCAACATAAACTAACCTGCCTTCTTCATTTAAAGTTGTATGCCTTTTGCTTTCCTCTTGCCATGTACTATGTTTCACAGAATAACCCAGAGCCTTCTCAAGGGCAGTCCCTTAGTCATCAGGTTTCTCTTGGCCATCCCTGGAACTATTTTATACCTTCCTGACAGTGTCCCTCGTGCTAGCTGCTCTGATGCAAGCTCCATCTCCTCAAAAAAAAAAAATTAACACAGTTGCCTTGGGTAATGTTCATTCTGCTAATGTGTTTGCTGTGATAAGAGGAATGACTGTCACTTGAGATAGCTGGAAAAGGAAATGAGGACATTATTCAGCACAGTACAAATCATGTTGCTTTCTCTTCCAGGGAGACAGCAGGTACCAGTGGTTGGTGTGAGGTGGAGGATTTGCATGGTATCAGAGACATAACTGTGATCCACACCACATGGGTGCTGTGCCTTTATCATTTATTGCTTGCTCCCATGTCCCTCTTTCCCCCAAAAGTGAAAGGTTAGAGGCTGTTGTCTCTTGTTCCCTGGCCAACAGAAGAACAACACTCCTCTTCCTACACATGGTGTCCTCGCTATTAGAACTCCATGTAGGTGCCTTTCTTCTGCCCTACCTGCTCAGCACAACAGGGGACCAGGGCTCCTTTACATCACCTCTGTTGGGGCTGGGTGCCACATCCCCACCATGCTGCGGCCTTGTGCTCTAGGTGGTGGGAGCCTGAGCTTCACATGCCACCTCCACCTGAGTGAAACCAGTATGGGTGGGTAGCTGAGGCCTCTGGGGTGGGGAGGCAGAGTTTACATTTTGGCTTTCAGCAGAATTTCCTAGGTTCAGCCCTCTCTGATTTTGGTTGGGTTGGGTTTATTTCAGGGGAAAGAGGGTGGGAGGAGTAATCCTCTGTGGCTGGCAGGTTACTCTTCCTCTGGCTTTATTCTTTGAGATGCTGCCTTGCCTTGGCTTCTCTGGCCTCTTCTGCCCATGCAGTTGGTGGTGCAGGAGCTCTATGAACAACACTCAGCCAAGTGGTAGTTTCCCTGAAGCCTTGCCATCTTACAAAGTGCCCTCTACGACCCAAGCAAGGCTACAGCTTCAGGTTCTTACCTTCAGTCACCTAGCGTAGCTCCATACCTGCGGGATCCATCGTGTGCTCACTCGACCCACCAAACCCTGGTTCAAATCCCCAGTTTCCGTGATATGTAGCCTTGATCAGATCTGTTTGTCCTGAGGACCCTTCGTGACCTGAAGAAGGCAACTCCTTCCAGCAGGAGCAGCCCAAACTGCAGTCCTGCAGGGTCTGGCTTGGTGGCCCCCGTTATTTTGACTCTCGCTTGGGTCTCCTCTCTCTTCTATCATGGGCAGCTCTGTGCTTTGATTTGCTGTCCTGCTAGTGGCAACCAGTATTGGAGATGATAAAGTGTGCTGGAGCAGTAAGTTGCACTCTCTTGCAGGTGTTGCCTGGTACAGTTGCAGCCTCTCTCCTGCTGCCCCATTGCCACCTGCCTCCTCGTTCTCAAATGAAACACTGATTATCAAGAAATTAGGCTTGTGCATTAGAAAATACACTGCTTTTGTCTTGCTTTATTCTTCGCAGGAGGGGGAGGAGAGGGAAGAGACAGAGAGTGGAAAAATCAGACTGATGGGCTTCCGGTGGCAGTGCCAGCAAGATGGGCAATCTTCAGTGGGAAATGTTTTCTCTCACTTCCGCCATGCTGCTCAGAGATGCTTGTGGAAAAACTGCAATCTTCTTAGGAGCTGGCCTGGAAATGGAGTACAGGAAACACCCTCTTGTTTTTCAGACCCAGGTCCAGAACCTTAAGCCACTTGAATATATTCATCTGGAGGCTTGCAGGAGAAAACCATTTGAGCAAAATGTAGGAGGTTTAGTTGTGAGTTTATATGGCTTAAAGGGAGTGGCTTCATGTTTAGTTCTGATCAAATTGTTTTCAGAGGCAGATCAATTCCACAGAGTATTCCTGAGTTTCCATTGGCTTGCTACGTGACACCAGTCAGTCATTAGAAATGTTGCATTTTTGTTGTCCTTCGCCCCTAAATCAAAATAAAGGGAATAGCCTTCATCAGAACTTTGACTCAGACATTTACTGCGCTCTCTCGCTACCTCTTAAACACTTAAAGTTGGTTCAGAACTGAGTATTAATAGTTGCATTGTATTCATTTATTTTTAACTCGATCCTAAGCCTAAAAGCAACCAAGCAGAAAAAGTATTTAATAACCGAGAAACTTAGAGGAGCAGTACATATAGCCCAGTGCTGTTAACATCCTTCAGCCAAAAAGATTAAGCGCTGCTGTCGTCATTTCAGCTTCAGGGGGTGGGAGAGAGAGGGGGAAGGGAGAGGGGAGATGTCTGATCCACTTAATGTAAAGTATAAATTGATGTCGTTTTAATTTTCTTCTTATAAGATTTACTACTTTACATGTAAATACCAGGCAGCGATGTGGATGTTGGATTTCCTATTCATTTGGAGAATGTGTTCATCTACTGGAACTTAACTGATCACACTGAGTTAAGGGGAGGATAATAAAAAGCTATGGAGTGAATAATGGAAGGATTTAAAAACGAGGCATGGGGGGCAGAAGATAGAACAGAGCGTAATTTTGGAGGTAAAACTACAGTTGAGATTAACAGTATATTTCTGGACATCTGGCTGATCTAACGTCTGTTTGACGATTATCTTGTAATTGTTAAACCTGCCGCCTTTATGTATGGGATTAGGTCTGCTTAAATATGCATGCAAAAAGCAGAACAGTTACTGATTCTGTGCAGGATAATTTGTGTGGCTCTTAGTTTGGAGTCAAATGGGTTTTATTTCTAATTTAGTTCATGTGTACTTCGTTCTTATTTTGCTTTTTCTCAAAACTAATGCCAAAACAAGAACATCTGTGAGAAACAGTGATAGGAAAGTTTAAGATTAAAAAGTTGCCATTTTTAGAGGAGCTAATTATAAAGTAAAAATGGGCATCTTATTAGTGACTAAAAATGCATATTCCGAACATTTGTATGAAAATTGGCATCTAGTAACGCTGTGTCTGTATTTAATCTCTTTTACCATTATAGATTTTTAATTAAAGACTCTTTTGTCTTTCTGCCAATTAGTTTGAGATCCTAACCTTTGTGTTTAAACAAAAATGGTTGCAGGAGCTCTGTTGACATCCTCAGCCCTATTTGTAAAGAAAGAAAACTACCAGGAAAAACACATTAATATCAGCTCCCATAGAAACACTCAAGCATTTCATCAGCAGTTGTAAGCTGGAGAGACAATAGGGAAGGCTTGATTAGGCAAGAGGTGGTAATGGAAAATTGGCAGTAGAAAAACAAAGTTTGATCATGAACAGCCCCTCACAACTCCAACACCATCTTATTGTGTATGCGTTTGCATTTCCATCGTGCCCTCATCACAAGTGTCTAAGGCCATGTAATAAATAACTAACTAAATAAATAACTAACCCGTGCTCCTCATGAGCAAGAAAAAACAGCATGATGGCTCGGCGCCAGCAAAAGCTGCTCTGCAGCCATCTGCTCAGCATCGGCCGAGCACCAGCCAGTGCACTCTGAATGGGAAGTACAGATCATTCCTCAAGGCCTGATGGCCAAAATGTCACTGATTTTATGTTCTTTGCAGAGTATCTTTAATGTGACCTTTTTCTTTATGGGAACTGTCTCTGCTAGTGTTTCTAGTTGCACATCTCTATTGCAAATCCACTGTAAATATGGTGTGTCTATATTAAAAGGCTAAGGGGAGGGAGTTGAAGTACTGAATATTTTGGTATATTATTCTAAGGTGGATTAATTGAAAAAAAATGAACACATCAAGGGATGTGAGAGAAGCTTAATGCAGGCATGAGAGTGGTCAGAAAAGGTGAAGTTTATGTAGAGTCAGGTTTCTAGAGATGTTTAGATACCTAAAGGTGCAGATGTGTCCTTGGGTTTCCAGATAGTCTGATTTCTGGACCTCTGTGTGATGAAGGACAGTCCTTGGAAATTAGGTGCGTATTTTCTACTGCATTATCTGTTCTGAATATCTTGGTGCTTTTGAAAATTTCCCTATTTACATGCTGAGCCCGTTACAGCCTCTGATAATATGATTTATAATAGTTACAAGAGCTGTTGGCTCTATATTTTATTCTCTGCCCTGTGATGCCCATTCTTGAATGCAGTCTTCATAGTTTAGTAGTTTTGACATCCAAGTGGGTTTTTGGACTGAGAGGTTGACAAAGAAAACACAGGACATGGGAGCTAAGAGCTCTGTTTTAGAGTTTAGATACCTAAAATCTGTTAAAATAAGGCATCTGTAGTCTACCAAGTGCCTCTGTGGGTGGACACTTCTAAGCCTTTATTTCAGTTTCTCTGCAGAGTCAAGCAAGCATTATTTTCTGCTTGTGTGTGCTCATTTATATGTTAAAAAAAGAAAAGTGAGATCTGAAAAAACTGTTCAAGTAATGCTGAGTGGATTTAGAGAGCTATATGCTTGATGCTTCAGAGCAGGAGGGTAAAAGATAGGAGAGCTGAAAGATAAGGATGAAGAACAGAACAACCCCCCCATTATCTAGGAGGAAGTAGTTAAGGATCTGCTTCTGTGCCCAGACACCCATAAGTCCATGAGGCTTTCACCCTTTCAGAGGGTGAACGCGGGAGAGCTGGATGATAAGGATGAAGAACAGAACAACCCCTCCCACCACCCACTACCGCCCATAATCAAGGAGGAAATAGTTAACGTGGGACTTCTGCACCTCGACACCCATAAGTCTATGGGGACAGATGAGATGCACCCAAGAGTACTCAGGAAGCTGGTGGGAGAGCTCACCAAGCCTCTCTCCATCATTTATCAACAAACCTGGTCAACATGGGAAGTACCAGATGACTGGAGGGTGGTTAATGTGATGCCCGCCTACAAGAAGGGCCAGAAGTGGGATCTGGGGAACTACAGACCTGCCAGCTTGACCACATTACCAGGAAAAATCATGGACAGGATCATCTTGAGTTAGGTCTCACAGCAAGTGCAGGGCAGCTAAGAAATCAGGGCCAGAGTTGAGAAAAGAGTTGAAAGCATGACTGGAAACTACCCTTAGACTTTGCACTTGCACCATCATGAGTGTGACTTGTGCTGCTGCTGGAGGAAGTGAAGGAACTCACTAGGCAGTTTGGAAACCTGTGTTTTCTGCAGCAGTCATGGTGTTGATGGAGGCTTCTTGCAGGCACCAGTAGCCCTTACGTGCAGTCACAAACTGGAATTTGAGAAGCTTCAGTCTTCTGATGAGGATTTTAAAGAAAAAAAAAAAAGAGCTTAAGAGCTTGTTTTCTCATACAACCTTTGTTCCCTTTCTTCATTTTCCTGCCAGGAAATGCATGTGCTAGACTTGATGTCCAAAGAGCTGTGCATCTTGAACACAGGATTACCAGGGCTCCTAAGCAGCACGGACCACTTCAAGCTTTAGTCAACTTCAGAGCTCATGTTTTTCTCTGTGCTGAGTGCAGGTCAGGCAGAGCAGAAGTCTCTTGGAGAGAGCCAGGATTTGGGGGCAGCTAGCCAGGGTGAAAGACTGATTATTGCTATGTGTTAACACTGAAAAAGACCTAACAAGTATATGGGTTCTGTGGTATGTATGTATTTCTAGAACTGTAGAAATGTGGGATGGAAAGCACCTCCTGGAGGAAAGAACTGACTTCCTGCTATCACTGATGGTTTCATGGACTGACCAAATTCTGTCTCAGAGCTGTTGCCTCCAAAAGTCCTGTTGAAAGGCTATTCAGAAACTCATTCGTATGAGGGGTTAAACATCTAATTTCATCCCAAGGCAATGCAGTTGTGGTTTGGTACTCTTGCAGTTTCCTGGGAGTAAACAAGTGAAGCCGGCTGAGCTCTGAGTCTGTTGGACTAATTCTCAGATATTGCTGTGTTCAGTAGAGCAAGCCACAGTCTTCTGTTCTTTCCTCATACAGTAGGCTGATCAGAGGTGGAAGAGGTGAGCATTTCTTCTCTAGATCTTTCACTCTCTCATTATGTCATATTTGAACGTGGACAGCCAGAATCATACTCTACTCCAGAGATTTCATTAGTGCTTTGTTCTTTAGCACCCATATTTCCACGTGCCTACTGGAAATGCATCCTTTGCACAAATATTTTTCACAGCTGCATTGCATAGGTCGCTAATACTCATTGTCTGAGCAGCTAGTACAGGTCTTTCATCTGTAGTTCCTGATGATGACTGACCATATGGCAGAGATCTGTATTCATGCGCTGTGGACATTACACAGTTGATCGTGTTCCTTCTGTTTTAGTGTGAAACACCTCCATTTCCTCCAGCATCCTCTGTGTGACAGTATTGGCCATTTTCACCACCCATAGACTTTACTTAGGATGTTCCTAATTTCTTGTGACGCTCATAAAAAAAAGGCCATCTCCAATGCTTGCAGAATTTCTCTAAGAACTCCCATCGGGAAAGGCTATTGCAGGTTCCCCCATTTTGCCAGCTCCTTTATCATCAGACTGTATCTGTGGAGCCGGTTGTGTGTTTTCTGCGTTGTGCTCTGTAAGCAGGTTTGCTGAAGGCAACTCAGAAGGTTCCAGTGGTATCTCTGTCGTATAAAAAGTAAGTCAGCTTTTCAGAAAGAGTTATTTGGGTTAATTTGCAATAACTACGCTTCAGTAAGCCATATTGCTTGGCTTTATACAACTTCCTACTCAATCCATGCTTTCGTTTAACAAAACAAGTGAGGCAACCTAGAAAAAAAAGATTTTTATATTAAAAAAGGACATCTGTTTAAATTAATAAAACAATTTTTTGGCTTCGTTTAGCAGCAGTGATACAGGCAACGCAGCTAAAAATGTACACTGGTGATCTTGATTTGAAAATTCATACTGGTTTTAAGTTTTGAAAGGAACATTTTCGTAATAATGTTACGTTTTAATGGGACATTACCAGTTTAAGAAACAACAGCGACGATAGTACCTTGCTGATGGCTTGGTGCCAGCTGCTGGCCATTCCGAAAGAAGGAGGCAATGGCTCACACACGGTGCTGTGCCTGATTGTAAATGCTGCAAGACTTTTTTTTTCCAACAGAAAGGGCTTGGTTTTCCATTTCTGTTGGCACTTTATCAGCTTGGACAGTGAAAAAGATAGCAATAATTTCTAACAGATTTTACTTTCTCCCTATATTTGCTCTCTTAAACAGTGCAATTCC
Source organism: Jacana jacana (assembly GCA_013400555.1). Lineage (NCBI taxonomy): Eukaryota > Metazoa > Chordata > Aves > Charadriiformes > Jacanidae > Jacana > Jacana jacana. Next base: position 147,937 of record VZTM01035516.1, read on the forward strand.
TGTAACGATGCAGCAGGGAAGTATTCACTTGTGTTGACCTTAAAATATCCATTTGAATGAGAAAACGGTTTTGTTCATCACATCTAAATGTATTTCAGAAAGCCTTTCAGGTCTGAATTTTTCAGCAAATTTCATCAAAGTGGGTTTGACTTACTTTCTCATGTTAGCACTAAGGGAAATTGGCTGTGTTTGAGCAGTCCTCTTCTGGGAGAGGGCAAAGTATTTAGAAAGGACACATCTTCATTATAGCTTAAGCATTGCTTTGCTTTGAATGATACTCTTTAGTATTCTTCATATGATTTAAGAAAGTAATTAATACAGTGTAGTGGAAAAGAGCCATTCTGTTCTACCTTTCCGTATCCAGCACATCACCAGTGGGTTTTGAATGCTCCTCCATGGAGGGAGGAGATCTGGAGTCACTGAAATGTTTGGCAGATTTCTCATGGGTTTTGTTGGATTCCCTTTGTGTAGGGCTGGCATTTAGAAGGGAGCAAACCCACCTCTGGGTTGTAGAGCACAAGTGCCTGACAGCCATGCCTAGAAGAGGATGCTCAGGCATCTGTGAGGAGCAGAAAACACAGAGATGGAGCAAAATAGCAGCCAAAGATGAAAGAGGATGAGAGAAAGATGGCAGAGCCTCCTTGAAGCAGTTCTGTTTATTTTTCATTGAGGGGGTGAAGTTATATACCAAAACTGCTACTGCCAGATAACAAACTTCAGCTAATTTTCTTCAGAAGAACACGTTTGCTTTTGAAGATTTGCTTTGTTTGCACTTATTTGTGCTTTTTTTCTCCTGTATTCCTTCTTTATTTATGTTCCTTCCATTCTTGTGCTCTCAGTAACAAGGTGTTCTGCTGTGCTGTCAGCTGTAGCACAAAATAGCGAAGGTGAAACTTCTCCCAAGCATTAAGTACTTTAGAGCCAGGCCTTGAATTGTGCTGACAATAATATTTATGTATGATGGGGGCAGCCTATTTGTATTGTGGGAACATTCTCAGCTTCTGACTTCCCTTTCTACATGGGCCATACAAGTGAAAGGAAAACTAACTTCTGAGAACTTAACAACCTTTTATTAGAAGTATAGTGTACCCAGTGAGCAGGTAGCAAGAGCAGACCAAACTAATAACTATAATAACTATTCCAGACTTACCAGGCTTCCTTCAGGTTTGGTTTCAGCTCTGCCTAGGATGTGCTGTTGAGTTTTTCATTTTTCCCACTGAGGGATAAATGGATGCCCATGCTAGCCACGTCAAACTCCCCAGTGCTGCCCTGTGTGCAGTAATGTGGCAAATTGCCCTGTGTGCAGTAATGTGGTGCCTGTTTCCTATGGCTCCCATGAATCCATCCTCTCCAGTTTCACAGAGCTGTAGCCCTTGCACTCAGTCAGAGAAACTGATTTTCTTGCTGAAGGTGAGGCGTCTTTTGAGGCTTGCACCTCCCTAAGCTTTGTTTTGTAGACAGCTTCATCTCACAGTGGCATCATTTATTCAATGTGAAATATTCTTGAGTCCTGTTTTTATTTGGGCACCCGTTTATGCATTTGTGCCTTAGCATCCAGCCATAGTTTTTTTGCCTGTGTGAATGGCCCATATATCAATGTCTAAAGAAGTATGGATTGTTTTACTTCTAACCAAAGCTGCTTCTCTCTCCAAACCAGTGAGAACATTCAGCACTTCCAGTCATCCATATTCTGTTGCTGGCTATTAAACAGTACCACACTGCTCTGGGCAGAGATGCATCAAGTCCCTTTCCAATCTTTAGGGCACAGAAATGGTTGGTTGGTTATTTCTCCTGTAATTTCTCTAGTAAGATCTAAACTGGAAGCTTGAAACCTGAAGTCAGTCAAGGCCTGGGAATCAAATCTTTTTGCCAGGCCTATTGGGGATATGTAAGGATAGAGGGAGCTAGGTGTAAGGGATTTGCATTGTGCAAAGAACTCTGTTAGGTCAGATGGTTTTTCTTTCTTATTGTATTACAGAATGATACTTTTTTAAATTGACAAGGCATTCATTTGGTATTTCATTTGTGTAATGAATGGTGCTTGAGTAACCTACAGGCCAGAGAGTTTCAGCCCTTTTGTGCTTAATTCACAGTGTATCTGAAATACCTTTTTTGAAAGTCTGTCCTTTTTGACACAAACAAAAATACTCATTCTTGTTAATGCTAGTTTTTCATGTCTCTTGATGTGGCATGCTTTGGGATGCTTTCTACTGATAATGAAGGCATATCTGCAGTTGCAGCGCAGCAAAATGCACTGCAAAATTCAACAAGTCTTTGCAATGTAGAAATTTGTAACTAAAGTACCAAGATCAATGTAAGTGAAGTATGAATGGAAATGTCTATGTATGAAACCTCCATAAGAGACGGCAGAACAAGGGTTAAATGAACAGCATGTTTTGCTATGGAGCACTCTCTATATGATTTCAGTCAAGGAACCAAATGACAAGAAAAGAAAGAAAAACGTGACCAAAAGACGGGATAAGACAAAGAAGAAGATGGGAGCCATAAGATACCCAGAAAAGGAAATAGGTGACACCGGCCATACTAGTTGGCTGGACACATGTATTTTGGTGCTTATTGACTATTTGAATGTGAGAGTGTCAGTAAGTAAAATCAGCTTTGGAGTTTCATAAAATAAAATTACCTTCCACTTCTATGAAGTCTTACACTGAGCTTTATAACACTAATTTCCTACACCTGTGGGCAGAGCCTTGGAAGTCTGCGGGAGACTCACAGACTGAGCAAGCTAATGATGATGCAGAATCTCTCAGAGAAGTTCCTGTTACTTATTGGACTGTGTCTTCTTCTCCAGAGGTTGATTGTGGCGCACTCCCTGTTGGTAACACTTAGATGGGAAAAACATGTTTTTGAAGAAGCAGAAGGATGAGGTGTTTGTAAGGGCTGTCACAGCTGGAAGCTGCCTTTCTTGTGCATTTTCTCACCATGAATTCTAGGAAAGTACATGATTCTTCAGCTTTGTCTTCAGCAACATTCAGGCAGGAGAACTCCCCAACAGCCTGGCATGCTTAGAACCCACCTGTTAATATAACATTTATTAAAATCCAAGTCTTTATATTTGTATATATTAATTAAGTAGGAGGATGTGCTCCTTTGGTATATGCCTGGAGTTTGGAAGTGAAAGCACAGTGATGGTTAGCAACATGAAATGAAAAAGGTATCGCCTGGTCTTTTCCCATGGTGTTTTGTGTCAATTTTGTTTTCTCATTTATATGTGGTTGAGTGTAGAAATGTATTTGCTGTTGCCTTCTTTGCTGATACTGCTATTATTTCACTCCTGGGCTTCCAGGCTCTGATAACCTTCTGCTTAATGTTGCCCATTTGGTAAGCCACCGTGTCGCCAGTGCGTCATCCTGGATTAACGGCGAGCATCACCTACAGCCAAATAGGATGGCAAATTTGTGAGCTACATCCCTGCCCAGGGCTGGTCACAGGAGGTCTTAGTGCCAGCTGCTGGCAGCGTGCAGTAAGAGCTGGTGAAGTAAAATCGGAAAGCTTGGTAAATGCATGTAGGAGAGTAATCAACTAGGACTTTGTATGGCTCGTGCTCAGCCTTTTCATGCCTTCTATATTCTCTCGTTAGTAGGTGGCTCCTCAAATTGGAGCCCTTAAGATCGTAGATGAGGCTTGAACTAGACTGACTGGCAACAGCACAAACATGAATTTTACAACAACCAGTCAAATGAAATAAAACGGAATGATGTGTATAATGACGGTAACGTTAGCTTGCCTTGCTGCTAGTATGAATGCTAGTGAGATAAATATTGAATATCTGTAAATAAACTATCATTATACTAGCATGGAACCTCCCTTCAAACTGTAATTCTTCGTGAGAAAAAGGCAATGGTTTTCTGTAATCTTTTCAACGGGCACTCTACACTGAATCATTTCCTTTAATTGCTGTTCTAAAACACATAACAGGTTTTTTAATGCCTACTTTTTATATTTAGCTTTTTACTTGCCATTAATTGCACCACTTCCATTCAAGCTTGAAAATGGAATTGCTTTCTCAACATATTTCTTCTCTGCTGTATGTAAACATGGGCTTTTTTTTTATTAGCCCTATTTCCAGTGAAGCTGAAAGCACCCTAGTGCCAAACACATGGAGAGGCTTTCGCCAGTTGTCTTAGTTACGGGCGCTTTAAAGGAAACTCGGAAGAGCTGCCACACAGAACATCTCTCTCTTGCTGGGGAGAATTTATCTCTAGCCTGGGGGAACTGAGGAGCAGCACAAGAGCCAGCAGGAGAGCTGCTCACCTCTGAAACTGAGGAGCAGCACAAGAGCAGCTCGGCAAGGCTTTGTAAGCTGGGGTCTGAAAGTGTGTGTGCCAGAGCTGGGGATCATGATAAAGTCCCCTCTCTTTGCATTTCAACAGTCTGCCTATTTCACTTATTTGCTTTGATTGCAGGTTTGGTTAGTAAGTATGTTAATGGTATATCAAAACCTGATTAGAGCTGATGAGATGAATAGGAATGAAGTCTTAAAGCATTTAAAAATGAATCAGCTTTCATAGCAATAAGATATGCAAAGTCCAATACAACAAGTTGGTCCACCTGTCATTTAGGACACTGCTATAGTTGTTTCAAGAAATGGAAACTTGAAGGAGAGAGGAACAAGTGAGCTACCTCCTGCAAATCTTTCACTGTGACTCAACTAGCAGGAGCATTCCTCTCCAGAAGTTTTTATGTATTTCGCTGTTTGTGACAAAGGAGTTTTTACAAGCCAGATGGAGAGACGGCAGTGGGCATGAGCGATCTACGGACAAAAGCAGCAACCGTTGAGTCTTTTCTGAAGGGACTCCCAGCAGCCTAGTTATGAATAATAACAGCATTGGTCCCTGTGCTCCCAAAGGAGCTGTGGCAAAGCTCCATTGTGTGTCCAGGGTGGGATGAGGGAGTCCTGAGTGTGTCCCACAGCTTTTGGATCCATACCAGAACATAAGCTGAGTTTTAAGTGGTGGGAGACAAGCTTTTTTGGTGGCCTGACCATCCTGATGGAGAATAGAGTTACAGATTAGTTTGTGTCTCAAGAGCATTAAAGTACAAGCACTACAGTTATGTGTGTGTTCTTGGCAACCTGGTAGTGTCACCTAATATTATGCTATCTGATATTTTCTACTGCCCCTTTACTTTTTTTTTAATACCGCACAACTTCACAACTTTGAACATCTGTGTTGAAATGTTTAAAGTTTTGCTCCTGCTCTGGCTGACCTCTTTTTGGTTTTGTTTCAGCTGGAATTTGACATTTTGAGTTGAAGGTTAGAATAAAAACACACAAGTTTTTTGACACGAGAAGGCACACAGTCATACCACTCACACACACTCAAAAGTTTCAGTGTTTTCATTAACTAATTCTACCATGTAGCAAAAACCAACTTATATGTCAGGAATATGCCTTTATTTTCAGGCTCATACAGATGTGTGATACCCACAAATGCAGGCACCTCAGCTATTACAACAACAGTACGTACATATGTATAGAAATACATAACACAGTTCTTTCTTTTAATGATTGCAGGTCATAAACTATTTTGAAATAATATTTCTGAACTAGGGTGTATCAGCTGAAGGGGTTATAATTTTGAATTTTGATTCTTGGAAATACTTTCCTATCAATAAGACGGTGTACTGTAGTACACTTGCACTACCGTAGTAGTAGGCCAGTTCATTGCAGTCTTCTGCACAACCCTAGATACGTGCTAGAGAACTGTAGCTTTTCTTCTGCAGTCCTTCAAAGCCGCCGTGTTGTCACTTGCCCCTTTCTACCAGTCTGGCTTGTGGAGCAGTCATCTTTTTTCCACTGAGGATAAGGATATTCTGATGGCATGCCTTCACACACACAACCGAGCATCTCCTCCTTGAATATCCGACTTGCTTGTGGATAAAGACATTGTATCCTGGATAAACCTGCAAAGAAGGGAGTTAGATGATCGCTCTAGCTGGCAGCTAGTCTTGCTCAGAAGGCCCCTGACATCCATGTATTGTTTCAGGGGTGCGTGTGTGTCTGATTTTAAAGAACTGGGCATTCTGAAAAGGCACACTTACACTTTTCACGAAACTTTTAGAAGTTAGGAACTGGCTCAAGTGGTGTCTGTTTACTGTGTGGGCTCTGGAGAAACTGACAAAATTGAATTTAATTGGTCTTTTTCCTTCTCCTTTGAGCTGTTAGGAAGATAGGACTTGATAGAGCAACCATCTCCCAGCAGTGCAGGAGGGTGCACGCAGCATCTGCACACCACAGTCCATGGGAATGCCTTCCTGTTGGGATTTGGGCCAGATGTTTCCTTCCTCTCTCTAAAAAAGCATTTGAGTATTGAAAGCAACTTCTGGCTTTGGCTTTGGCTTCTTTAGTCGGAAGGAGCAGCACATGAAAATGTGAAAAACAGAGCCACACACAAAGGAAGAATGGAGCACTCTTAAAAACCATTGCATGGACGCCAGAGCCAGAGTACTGGACATTGACTGGGATAAAACTGGGTTATTTTAGCATGGAACAAACCATACTTTTGCCCTCCTTACCCTTATTTTGTTCCTTTTTTCACTTCTTTGGCTGTGTTGCTACCTCTGTTTGGGAGGAGGGGCAGTAGCCAAGGTGTGGATGAGAGCAAATACAGATGGTTGTAGACAACATCATCGGTTTTGAAGGACTGGCTTGGGTATGCTGAAATGAGAATGCTTGCTTTCTCGTGATGGCCCATATGAGCTGTACAGCCAACACGGTGGGGGTCCACCATATGTACACTGCCTGCTGAAAGCAGACCTGTATCTACTGGAGACGTTTACTGCAGCGCTGTGCCTGAAAGAGCTAGAGAGAAAAACATGGCTTATGCAAAAAGAGAAAAGGAAAGAACCAAAACTTTGAATTACAAAAGAAATGTGTTCTTTCTAGAAACAAAGCAGTCGGAATGGCAGCTCTCAGCTCGTTCTGAGTATGATTAGAAGAATGTAAATAACTTGTGATTTTCCATAAAATGAAATTGGTACATTAGGGGTTTAGTTGCAGTAATAGAATCCTATTTAAACTTTAAGCAAAGCCCTTATCAGATCATTACACGTGCTCTGGAGCTGATTTTCATATGGATTGAACTGAAATGAACACTGCAGCTAAGGATGTTCTTGGCAGAGGCTGTCTGGCACTGCACCAGTGGAGGCTACGAGGCCCCCCCGCTTCCTCTGCATGGGCTTTAGCCAATTTGGGGGTTTTAGCAGAGCCCTCCTGCTCTCTCCACTTGTGCCACTGCCCACTGAAGGGATGAAAGCTGCCCAGCTGTCATCTTGAGTTGATGAACATCATCATGTTCACTTCCTCCCCTCCCACCTTGCTCTTCCCAGACGAGGAGGATGCTTCTAACCTCATTATTACAATTTACACCCTAAATGTATTGATGGCCCACGTGTGCACACTTTGCTCCCAGCGTAGTTGTCCTTTGGCTCAAATAGCTCTCTCTCGTGCTTGGTGTGTAATCCCCTTACAAGCGGGTTGATATCCCCTTACCCCTCTTTATCCTACCTCATGCGAGGCTTTGGAAGCCACGCGTCTCACCTCCTGCTACAGAGAGTCTCCGTTGCCTTGTCACCCTGGAGTCTTTCTTTGTACTTCCTGTAGCATCACCTCGCTTTTCTTCCATGGGGCTAACCAGATTTATGCCTACTGCCGATTGCATTACAGCATCACAGGTTGGGGATCACCGGTGCCATGTGCAGTGACAGCCCGTGTGCAGCCTCTCCTAAAAACGCCTTGCCGTTGGAAACACACCCTTGGGTTACACGTGCCTTGTTTTCTCTGTGTGTGTGTGTGTTCCTCATAAACACCGCGGTTAGCTGGCAGCCAGAAATCCTTTTCCTCCATTACGGTTTGCAAATTTAGGAGCTTGAAACTTCTGGCATCGGTCCCAGCAGCGTGGCCTTGAGTTTGGTGCTATTGAATTTCATTGTGTATCTATTATTGCACGTTTCAATGCCATATTCTGCTGTTTCTGAAGGTTATTAGGAGCATAGTTGCTTGAATACAAAGTGGTTCCAAGGCAGTTCCACACCACTGCTGCTGTGTACGGTGACTAATGAGCTTTTAAATAACTTTTTAATTCTTTTCAAGTTTTCTTACTGCTAAATCTTAACTTTGTACGACCAGCAGATAAATAAACTCTGCTTTCCCTCCAGTTCCAGCAACCCACAAAGTGAGAAATTGCTCTGGGTCTCACGCTGCTGTGGATGTCATTACTGCCTCTCATTATATTCAGAGGGAAGCTGTGTAATTTCAGCGAAGTCATAATTACAGAGCTATAATAGGCATATGGGCAGTGGCAGACTACTGCCTAGTTAAGGATGGGATTGGACTGATAGTGCTCTGCATCTGCCCAAGAGATTTCGTGTGCCCAACAGGCCTGGTTCCTACATTCGCCCTCTGGGCAGGTTGCTGGTGATGGTGTGATGGAGAATCCTTTTCCCACGTGCCAACTATGCACGTGTGTTGGATGTGTTAGACAAATGCAGTCATGCCCAGGAGTTTCCTCTCCTGAACTGCATTGCAGCAACTCCCCTTCAGAGTTGTTTTCCAGCAGCTTTGCTGACTGTATCCATTCTGACAGCTTTTACGGTGTCTGCTGTCATCCAGTGCACGTGCTCATGCAAATGAGTACGTTTTTCCTGTACGTTGGACTCAGGGTGCACATGTTATGTTTTCTTCCTCAGGTCTCACAGGTAGATATTCTCTGGCTACATCAGTTTGCTGATGAACAGTTGGTTCCTTCTATTCTGCTCTGTATGGTACTAGCCCTTCAAAACAATCCCTGTTTCTTTGATCAGGAGCATGCTTCCTCATTGATATTGAACTGAGTATGCAAGTGTTTAAAGTTATCCTTGTCGAAGACTTGGCTATTTTCAACACCACATTAATCACTCAGAAGTAGATTGGTTTTAATTAGGTTTCGTCTAGGTGCCAGAAGGTTTGCTCTTCCTTTTGTCACGTACAGGAACACCATCTCCGCTTTCCTGTCCATTAGCCTCTTGCTGTGCTGAAATTCAGTTAGAGTGTGGCGAATACTCTTCAAATGCTGTGAGTCTGGATGACATTCATGGACAAGTCATATCCAGACTTTGGTAGAAAGAGTAGATCCCTAGCCAAATACCAGATAGACTGGACCATTTTCAAAGCAAATACACGCTAGAGGAAGAAGGATATTCAGAAGGAAAATCAAGGAAATTATGGCAGTGGGAGGGGGTGGAGACTGGGAATGTGAAACACTTAATCAGTGCAGTGTCAAACTGGAGCAGTGTTGTTGGTCCAGGCTTTGTGCCTTAGCCTTTGCCCAGCTGCTGGTCCTTGAAAACTGAGCTCTGAGCCCAGTAGTCAACAAGGGAGGCTATAGTTGCCTGCCATCTCCGACCACAGCACAATGGAGGAGGTGCGAGTGGAGGGGAGGTGAAGCTCAGTTGTGCTTCCATCATGGCTTGGACAACACATGACCTGCAGCTAGCCACCCAACTGAGGTACGTAGTCCTGCCTGATGCAGGCTGCAGCTCTGCAGAGGCTCTGGCTGCCAAGCACATCAAAGCTGAAGCCATCCAGCTGCCCTCTGGAAACAGTCTGTTCCCCCACAAGCTTGATCTAAAGCAGGCTTGCCCCTGACCAGCCTGTTTTTTGTTCTGGTGGCTGTGGACCACATAGAATCATAGAATCATATAGGTTGGAAGAGACCCTTGGGATCATCAAGTCCAACCATCAGCCCTACTCTACAAGTTCTCCCCTACACCATATCCCTCAACACCACATCTAATCTACTCTTGAACACAGTCAGGGATGGTGACTCCACCACCTCCCTGGGCAGCTGATTCCACTGACTGACCACTCTCTCTGTGAAAAACTTTTTCCTAATGTCCAGCCTAACCCTCCCCTGCTGCAGCTTGCAGCCATTCCCTCTTGTTCTGTCGCTAACTGCCCGTGAGAAGAGACCAGCACCAACCTCTCTACAGTGCCCTTTCAAGCAGTTGTAGAGAGTGATGAGGTCTCCCCTCAGCCTCCTTTTCCTCAAACTAAACAATCCCAACTCCCTCAATCGATCCTTATAAGACTTATTCTCCAGGCCTCTCACCACTTTCGTAGCCCTCCTCTGTACTCGCTCCAGGTCTGCTCCAGGCACAGGCCACCATGTAACCTCTTTGCAAGTTACTACAGCTGACATGCGTGGGAGCCGTGGCTCACATGATGAATCAGTATTTGGGCAGCACGAATGGCTGCAGGACTCTAAGCGAACGATGGGTGCTGAAGGCACCTCCTTTCTCTAATTACACGCTTTAGCTTGCAGAGTGGGATGCCGCTTTTGATGTCCCCAAACTGTAAGTTCTCTTTGCTTAGACCTTCAGTCATACATATTTAAAGCTGCGTTTCGAGAAATTAGGTCTGAAAAATCCCAGCAGAAATGTATTTTTGCATTTTATTTTCATCCAGTGATGACCACGGTTTTGTCTGCAGTCGACTTAAAAGGTACATCAATTAATAGAGCCACTGGTGACTAAACTGTAAAACAGAATATTTTCTCTCATTTAATGAAGTCTCTTACATAAAAATAAGCATAAGCCTCATGATGAAGAACTTCATTTTACTAAGATATCCAAGTATTTTTCAGTAAGTACAAGGTGTAATAAAGCTGAGTTTTCACTATGAGAATATGACTGTTTATTATAAACATTCATTAAGGTCTTAGCATGGGGATCAGGTCTCAAAACTCATTATTCTTCCTGAATCTTCCTACAAGTGGCATGTAATTATTTCCTTATAGGAAAATTCTATAAGAATTGGTATTTACTACTGTATTAGCAAAAATTTACTGGTTTTGAGCCACACCACAAGGGTGTTTTCAAGCTCGTGTTGTCTCTCCACATGCACACTATACTCTTTGGAAGTGCTTTCAGGACTTCTTGGGCTATATCCAGTTCTTCATCCTGCAGCAAACAAAATGACCCTTATGTTTTCTTCCCTGCTGTTCATTAAACAATCATTGTCCTTTTCTCCTGGTTGCAAGGAAAAGATTACAGTCACCTCTCTGTGATTTTTAACCTGTTTTCCTTACAAAACAAGTGATAGAGCTCTGGATGTCATTTCTGCCCTAGTCTGCATGGAAAGTGTTAATAAAGCTTGGTGCATGGTTAGGCTATGGATGGGTGGGGTGCTGGGAAACAGCTGGGTTGTTTATGCAATTTGCATTTCTTATCAGCAGTCATTTAGCTCTACTTCTTTGGAGTTGGTAGAGGCATTGTTAAAAGTTAGGGATAAGCACTTAGTCTGCTGTCTGAGGAGTTGGTGGTGAGTAGCCAGATCAGTTCCATGATAACTTAGTGTTCACTTCAACATCTATCTGGCAGTCACTGGGGGTTTTTTTTGTTTGTTTTGTTTTGTTTTGTTTTTTATACCAGCACTACAGTTTGACCTCTGAGGACATTAATCTGGTGGCAGATCTCTCAGGTCAACTATTCATGTACTTGTAATAGCGTCCCAGCAAGGAAGAGCACTGAACCTTCGTAACAAGAACCTTTAATGCAAGAGCAGGTTGTTAAGTTTGATATCAGTGCGTCTCATGAAATCTCCACTGTATTTCAGGGCCAGTCTGGTGGCTGTCCCCTGGCCCAGGTGCACTAGTTACTCAGCTCTGACCTGGTGGTGATGTGAGAGCAGAGGCAGCATCCCCGTTGCTATAGTTTGTACATGCTGGTAGCCCTGATGATGGTTTCTGCAGGGAGGGCATGGGCAGTGGTTTTAATACATGGGAATTGCAGTTTTGGATGGAAACAGCAAGAGCTGTGGTGGATAATCAATTTTATGACAGCAGCTAGTACTAGATGGATGCTGAGCAGCAGGGATCATAACTCAAATAGATTGCTGGGGCGAAGGGACAAAGCAAGACCCATTTTGCTGGACATCCTGCATGTGTGTCAGAAAGAGACAATCCCTGAACCCAAAGGGTCACAGCCTACCTGGGTGAGACAGGCAATGGATCACAGAGAGAACTCTAATCTAAAAAATTAGTCTTATGGCATTTTTTCTTGAAATCCTTTAGGCTGTATTTTCTTATGAAGGGATTATTTAGATAGGAAACTGCAGGAAAGGGGAAGATGAGGCAGGATGGCCCTGAGTTAGAAGAGCAGGGAGACAAAAAATTATCGTGTCAAGTATTGGGGCATGTATTAAGAAATGGTGAAGTCAGGGACTTGAAGGCACTAGAGCAGTTATATATAGCAGAAGGGCCATTGCAGGTGTTTTCTCCCAACACAGTGAATTTACAGGCTGTCTCTCAGTTTGCAAATGGTCTGGAAATGGTTATTAATGGGCTTGCAACTTTTTCTTGAATAGGGTCTTCACTGAGTAGAGTATAATTATAGCAGATTTTAAAAACAGGTGAGGAAGTGTTACCAGAAACGTTTGTTTCTGTCTGACATCAGATTTTTTTTTTTGTGGGTTTTTCTGTTGTTTTGGGTTTTTTTTTAAAGCGTCTCCATTTTTAGTGGAAATACTAGACAGCACCATTGGCAGCTACACCTTTGGTGATTTTTTACTTTTTTCTGTTGATGCACATATTTTTTATATTTTTTTTTTCCAACCAGGACGTAAGGACATGAAAGGGATGCCTTTTTCCGAAGATGCATCTTGTGACATCTTCATTTCTTATTAGTTCCAGCAGAGGTCGATCTTGAGCAAAAGGTAACCCAGGTTGGTTTTGTAGGCGCAGTCAAGATCACCAAAGATAGACGTGAGAGTAGAGAATTCAGCCGTGTTGCTGGCTTACATGCATCTCCGTGTTGCATCATATCTTTTCTTATCGCTTTGCTTCTGCCAGTGAAGGGCTGACATTGAAGCTCAAAGGAAGATTTATGTTTGTTTTAGTCACCTGCCTGAAGTGTGCCCCGTGGCTGAGGCAGAAGATTCAAAGCCAGCCACTCCTATTGCTTTGCAGGCTGTAAAGCAAGAACATTTTGAATGTGATCCCATGCCTATTTTGGGAATGTTATAAAATTTTCAGAGGTAGGCCAGTTATTTTTAAGCCTCTCTGGACATGCTTTTAATGCAGGATTTGTTCTGGATGCTGTCAAGGTCGACCGTTTTCTTCGTGAAAAAGTTTCCCTCCTTTGGGGAAATGTCTGGTAGATCTAATTAGCTGTGTGTCTTGGTCCTCTCTCATTTCCTCACAGCCTGCTAAACCTATCACTAGACCTTTCAGCTTCAGCCAAGATGGATTGTCTCAGTTCTTGTCGGTTTTCCCTTGGGTTCATCCATTTTACATACAGACTTTCTCTAGCCTATATGAGTAGAAGATTTCAGTAGAGCTGTGCAGAGACAGCGTACCTCTACCAAAATGCAGGGAGGCTGGTGTTTGGAAGAGGAAGTACTGGAATCGAGGAGCTGAAAATATCAGCAACACTGGTATTTTCCTTGCATTTGACTCTTTACTGCCACTTGGGATCTCTGTTTAAGTTGCACACATTTTACATTCATTTAACAAGGTTGCAAATATGAAATGAAATAGAAAAAATTATAATTACAATGAGATCCTGATTGATGAAGCTGCCCTCCTGCATCTCAGATCTGTGGATAAAGAACCAGACCAAGGAAATGCTGAGGTCTTCCCACTGCTTTTGAAAGCAGTAGGGATTGCTGTGTGCTCTGTCCCAATCAGGTTCAGGTTCCCAGTTTTATTTTGCCAGAGCTTAGGAATCAAAATAGCTGACATCTGTAATGAACAGGAGGACATGAATTATGTAGACAAACTAGCAATTACTGCTGCACATTTATCTTCACCTCTGTAAATGATAAACTTTAAATGTGCCATATGGAAGCCCTGTGTATAAATTAGTTCCTCTGCATTTGGGCCTCTTGAATCTCTGTGGCTGCAAGATGTAGTAGCTTTCAGATCTCCTATCTGGGTTTAACGTAGCAGCTCCCTTTGCACTATGCTACCAGTGCTCTCTGAGATCTGGGGTAGGAAGGCAACAGACTCAATTAGGATGCAGCATGCATGCAATTTAAAGGAGTACATTTCCTGCCTAATTTGGACAGAGTTAAAGTACTTTCAAAAGTTATTCTCTGAATCCTCTTCTCTTACTTACATACTTTATCACAGTTACACAGAAGGAAGGGGTTGATAGTTTAATCTTTGTCCCAACACTATTTAAAGAAGTAATTCTTAGACATTTTTCTGTTGACTTTTATTGAGAAATTGCGTGTGCTTAGAATTAGTTCTGATTTCAGCAATACCCAGAGTATCACTCCCCCTGCCTCTTATAAGGCTGCAGCACACACCCTTGTATTAACACTGCTGGCCATATCTTTGTCTATGTGTCTCTTAAAAGCCAGTGTTTTATTGAACAAGTGAAGTTAGACCTAATACTCAGTTTAGTCATTTTTCTAACTGCCTGTAGCATGTTAATTTTTTCACCACATCCAATCAGGGGGCAATACTGCAGATAACATTGGAAACAACTCTCCTCATGCTGAAGGAAGGCAAAAGAGATAGATAGCCTGCCTTTGACTGAAATCAGTGACTGATGGGATGTGTCTGTGATACCAGGCTTGAGGAGAGGCAGAGCAAGGCAAAGAGAAATGCTTTGAGTCCCTAGTTGGTTCATGCACGAGAGTAAACGTGTGATACACAGAGTAAATGTGAGCTACACAGAGATGTTAGCTGCAAAGGTGGAGGGGAGCAAAACGGTGCTTGGGAGGCCAGTGAAATCTGGGCATGATGCATGTAGCCAGAGCAAGGGGTAGAGCTCATTGGTGTTTTTTTTCCCTAGAATTTTTTTAAGCCAGAACATGCTGATTTATCTAGATCAAAACACTCTTTGGGAACATCTTGATTTCGGTAGAGTTTTCCTTACAAAATGACCCGGTGGCCTGCCTGCTTCATTTCCTGCCATCTCATCAGTTGAGAGTTTCTGGTGTGTGTTTGCCGAGCCTAAGTTCAGCCGTAATGAAATGTGAGACCTAGTTCTAAACAATGCAATTTCTAGTTGTGTGCAGTTTTTACAATCCGTGCCCTCTGTGGATATCTCCTGTGTTGGGTTTTTTCAACCTTTAAAATGTTTGACCTAAATGAAGGGCAAGCCTAATAATCTTTTATTGAATGCTCCAGCTCAGGTTTCCTGGCCTAGGAAATGTAAGTCATAGGACTTCCACCACAATGAATTTTTGTAAGGAAGACATGATCTATCTTTGATGAAATCCAGGATGAAATAACTTTCTAGTAATGTTGAGGGCTGGAGAAAGAGCATAAAATCACACAATGGTGGAGGTTGGAAGTGACCTTCAGACATCATCTAATCCAACCCCACTGCCAAAGCAGATTCACCTAGAGCAGGCTTGACAGGAACGCATCCAGGTGGGTTTTGAATATCTCCAGAGAAGGAGTCTCCACAACCTCTCTGGGCAGCCTGTTCCAGTGCTCTGTCACCATCAGAGAAGTGTTTCCTCATGTTAGACAGAACCAGAAGTTCATGTTGGAAAGGGATGCCCTTTTGCTGGAGCAGCATTACAACCAGGCTGGTAGCGAGGCAATCACCAAAGCAAAACAAGAAGCACTTTGGTGGCAGCTGCTGGCATGAGGTGCTGTGGGTGGTGTTAAGGATGGGGAATGCTTCAGGCAGGGCAGGAGGTTTTTCATGGCTGGGTTGCTTATGGATGGGTGGACTGCGAAGCCCAGGGTTCTCCCGACCCAGATAGCAGTGGGCAGGAAAGAGAGCGGTGTGCGCTTGGTGAGCGGCAAGAGCAGTGTGTGTTCCTGCTGCCTTGTTTTCTGATCAGTGCTATCCGGGTCTTCTGTCTGCCCTTGTTCCTCCTGCTTTTAAAGAAAACAAACCTAAAAACTGAACTGAACAAGAGGTCAGTACATTGATTGTTCCCTTGATTGCATGATGGAACAGAGAGATAGGGATACAAAGTGTATCTTGAAAATCAGGAAACGAGATTTGCCTTTGGGTGAAGGTAGGCATTAGTCATACCACTGCTCGTGCTGTGTTAAATAAAGGTCATGAAAAGGTTTGCAGGGATGGATTCTGGTTTTTCCTCCTCACAAACAAAATTCCAGCTGGCGTGCCTGCCGCCCAAGGCACAACTGCAGCGTCTCTTTGTGGAATTGTCCCATCCCTTCTGCACAGTGCCAGCCCTGCTGGGGGTTTAGACCTCACCACGAACTGTGGGAGTTCCTTGAACCCGTTTAAATCAGAGCTCTATTAAGAAAGAGAAGGGGAAGGAGCCACCAAGAGGCTTAGCTGCCTTTTTCCAAAGTCTGTGTGAACCATAAATCAGATCTCTCTCCCCACTCCCGCCCCTCCCCAAGATGGGGGGAAACCAAACTCTTAAAATGCATAGTAAAGGGTTAGTAATTGTTTCAATCAGCTGACTAAGGATGCTTTTTATAACAAGGCTTGAGTGTTCTTTCAAATGTGAAGCTGCTTGTTCCTTTTGGCAGTGAAGGCTGCTTTTACGTCTCCCCTGAGGACAGTGGTAAAACTTTCAGCAGCTCAGGCACAGAAACCAGCCCTTTGTCAAACTGGAGGAGGGAAAACCAAAAGTTGTTCTGTGGGTTTCTGAGTCTCCCCACAGCTTGCTTTCGGAGGGATTGATGGCTGGTTAACCTGCACCCTCTGAAAAAGCTTTTGTTAGGGAAAAGAGGGGAAAAAGGTGATGATAGTGCTGTGTGTAGATGGGACCAAACTCAGTGGAGGCGCTTGATGCCTGTGGGTAAGTAAGCTGTTAGCTGGTGGGGTGCAAGAGCAAGGAAACGGCACTTTTCACACAGTTCCACTGAAAGATAGACAGGACCTGGATTTATTCCTGTCACCACCATGGGCAGGAGAGCAGGAATCCCTGCTAATCCTCTCCTGAAGGTGTGACAGAGGTGCTGGTGCCTGCTGCAGCTGATCAGGGGGAGCAGGGGAGGATTAGGGAGATAGAGGGACCTAATGGATTTCCCTGGCAGTGCTGCACTCTGGTGTGCTCTGAGTGGCAGCCAGGTGGGGACAGGTCTTCCCTACAGCTCTGGGAGGTGTGAGGGAAGGAAGGGGCTGAGCTGGGAAGTGTCAGAAGTGCCAGGTGAGGTTATTTTCTCTCTGATATAGAAAGGATCTCCTATCCTGTCTCTGAGGGCACGTTAAATTGCTTTTGTCTGTCTGGTCTCCTCTCCTTATTCTCTCTTTCTGTGGTTTCTTCTCTTCCTCTGCATCCCTCCCCCTGTACCTTTATTGCGAGCATCTATTTTGTATCCTCCCTCAACCTGGTATTTTCCTTAGGTGACTGTGATTATTCAGCAGCTCTGCTGAAGGCAGTTCCCTCTCCGGAGAGGGAGGAATGCTGCATCAGAGCAGACCTTGTTCCTACTGCCGCAGACACAGGTCGAGCAGAGGACGGGCTCCTTTGCCTGCTTGTGCCAAGCAGCAGGATGGTGGAGAGGGCACAGTGGGAAGGTAGTGACAGGGGTGCACACTGCATAGTCCTTTTGGAGCCAGCCTAGGTAAAAAAGCCAAAAAGCTGCTTTCCTTTTGCCCTTCAAGAAGGCTTTCCCTGAATTAATTTGCATCAACCTGTATGAAAAGTAGCTGAAAGATCTTACAACCATAGCTCAGCTGGGATTTTTTAGGGGCAACATAATTGTGAACAAGGATTCCCTCCACAAACAACTGCAGGGCAACCCTAATGTAATAGAGTTGGATTTCAAGATTTCACGGCAGTGTAAAGATGTTCACAAGAAAAAAACTTGGAAAGCAAACAAAAGAATACTGTCAGGACAATTCTTCTGCTCCTGCCTCTCAGCAGTAGCCTGGAGGAGCTAGTAAGAAGTTCTGGGTGAATTCAGCAAGCGTTTGCAGAGCTGGCAGTCAGGGCCAGCTCTTCGTGTCCCACCTTTGGCTGCGTTGTGGGAATGAGTTACAGGTATAGAGTCTTGAAGCAGACGTGTCAGCATCAGGTGACGATGAGTGGATGGTGCAGGCATCATCCCTGTTGTGGTCACTGCTTGATGGCACACCATGGGCTTACCCCATGTCCCAGCAGGCGCTGGGAGCCTGCATGCCCTGGCTGCCCTGTGGCATGGTGGCCTCTGCTTGCACATCCCAGGCAAAAGGCTGGGCACTCCCCAGGACCCACTGGTGTCCTCCCACCCTGTGTCAGGGGGGAAGGCATCTGTGCAGCCAGGAACTCGCATCCTGCATAGCCTGGGGAGTGGGGGAAGGCTCACTTGCCACAGTAATGCACAGCAAGGGGTGTCCGTGTTCCTGAAACTTTGACATTAAGAAGGATGGGATGTAAAGCAGCAGATTTTTGTGGTTGAGTTTTCATGGCAAAACTCAGGAGATGTGAGGTGGCAGCAATTATTGTTGCCTTTTGGTAAGAGTGATGAAGTTGTTTCTCAGTGTGCTGTAGAAGCAGAGAGCCCGTTCCTGCAGGTGAAACACTGCATTCTCCCTTGGCAATCATCAACTTTGCAGTTATTAATCCTACATGTTTGTATTCCAGTGGTAGACCTAACATAACGGATGCTGGAAATTAATTTTCTCTGTCCATCCCTCTGGAGTTAGTAGTCTTGAGGCTTCATTCTGCCAACAAAACAGCACCAATGTATCTGTTAAGGATCACTGTGTATTGAATTTGGATCCCTTCCCTGGTAGTTCCTGATGGCTTTCTCCTCTTGCTTTGCAGATCACAGGCGTTATCCTTCTTGCAGTTGGCGTCTGGGGCAAGCTCACCCTTGGCACGTACATCTCTCTCATTGCTGAGAACTCCACCAATGCCCCCTACGTGCTCATTGGGACGGGTACCACAATCATTGTCTTTGGTCTTTTTGGCTGCTTTGCCACTTGTCGCGGTAGCCCATGGATGCTGAAACTGGTAAGCATGCCAAAGTGCCTGAGGCAAGAGGGGAAGAGTTTTTGTTGATGTACTGGGATTCCTCCCACCCTCTGCCAAGCTTCACCAGATGCTAATGTGTCTTTTTATGCACACAAGCTACATTTTACTGATCTTAATGTTCAACACGTGTGTCTTTTGGACAAAGAATGGGGAAAAAATCTTTGCCAAAGCCATTTGTTGATTGAGTATGAATGAATTCTGCTACCACAGAGCATACAGACCCATGGGCGGTTGGGAGCAGGATGAAATGCTGATGATTAATTACTCTGTGAATAATTCTACGATTGTTCTGTTTTTCTGCAAGACAAGACAGATAGGTCTATTTACAGTCTTAAAAATGTCCAAAGCGTTATAAATGCAAAATTCATTTGAAGTATATTCTGAAGGGGTCATTTTCACACACTGATGTGAAATCTGTGGCAAAAATAGTTGGTACCTTCTAAAAGCATACCAGCCTTCCTTTTTCTCCTAACATTCACTAGAATAAAACACGTCAACAGCAGAAGCCAAAGCTCTGTATGGCATGTTTGTCCTCATCTCAAAAGCAGCATGGACTTGATGTACACTAAGCAGAGGTACACCACCTGTCTCTCAGTCCAGTTTAATCTCTCTCCCTAAAAGTTTCTCTCTTACGAGTTTTCCAGCCCACCTTAAAATGCAAATCTAAGCAAACATATAGGATAAACTGTGTTTCTAGGAATATTCGGGAGCAAAATCCCGCATGAGTAATGATTTGAAGGGTGGAAATAGCACTTGTGAAGCAGTGAGATAGTGGAAAAAGGCTTGACAGTAAAATGCATCTGCTGCTACGGTATTTTGGGGCCAATTTTCTGAGGAGATGGGACAATATTTGATTGGACAAAAAAGGATTTTTAAAAAAGGTCATGTTAAAGTTCATTTCTTCAATTGATGGCATAGCAGGGGAAAGGCAGCAGCTGCAGATCAGTCAGCAGGTATATGCTGGTGCCCAAGTGGCATATATCTAATGCTGTCATAGGCGAGCTGCTGCTGTCTCTTCCTGGTGATGATCTTTCAGGGCATGTGTAGAGGCTTGTTGGAGTTACTGCAGTCCAGAGGGGAAAGGGGTAAAGATGAAAAAAGATCTAAATCCATATTAATTCAGTCTCTCCTAGGTGTTCTGCGAGTCATGTAACTTTTTAAAGGTACACTATTAACACTGGTTTATATTATCACTGTACATGTAAGAACTCTTTAAAAACTTTCTTTCTCTCCTGAACAGAATACAGGCATTGATGTGACATCTACATTAATTGTAGAGAATTATTTTTCCACTTCTCCTGTTACTGTTGTCCTCCCTTCCCTATCCATCTTATATTACAGATAAATTTCCCTCTTTCCACTAAATCCTACTAGGACTGAATTTAATTTAAAATGTTTTCTTTTTTAATTAAGTGCTATTTAACACATGGAGAAGAAAAGTAATTTTCCCCCCAGAAGAAGCCCCAGTTTCAAATTTTACCATCCCTCCCACTTTTTTTTTTTTGTTGTTTTTTTTTTTGCATAGTTTGTGAGTGTCTACCCTGAAAGTGCTGATTTCAAGGTTTGTTTAGCTCTGGATCCAAATGCCGCTTCTCAAGCCAAACATTGGTCTTGGCCCAGCAAAGTATTTGAAGCATCTGTCTAGTATTAACATGAGAATATTTCCGCATCAGTGAAGTCAGTGGCTCAGTTCATTCATTGGAGAAACTTCAGGAACTAGGCAGCAAATCCCAGACTAGCAATGAGACAGATAGACACGAACCAAAACACCTGGAGAAGCCCATTTACATTAACAGGGTGCCATATAAACATAAAGGATCTGTTTGTACTCCTTATTGCAAGATCAAAGCCTGAGTGACTTGGATCCATCTCTGGCATGTGAGTGTGTTTTAATTTATATGAGAATGCTAAGAAATGGTGGAACAAAAATGTCAAAAAAATCCAGTAATTACACGAAACATGTAATTTGTGAGTTGTATAAACATATATAGTATATTCAGGCAATAACCTGTGTATTGCTTCCAAAATATCTTTGGTTTATTAGCATCTTTAAAGAGTGTCCAGAGCAGAAAGTTAAATTTTATGAGATAACTGAGCGGAATCTGCACTGAGACAAAAGCCTGTCATGTTCTGATTTCTCTTGCCTCCTTCCTTTCCAGTATGCCATGTTCTTGTCCCTGGTGTTCCTGGCTGAGCTAGTGGCTGGCATTTCAGGGTTTGTGTTTCGCCACGAGGTAAGTGAAAATGTGCTGAGTTTGCATAGGGCAGCGCCTCCCTGGGCAAGAGCTGTTGAGAAGTTCTCTGGAGTGTGAAGAATGTGTAGGTCGCTGAGCTCGGCGGCTCCACACGCATCACATACCCAGGGATGTGACTGATGTGCAACAATAACATGTACAGCTCTTAAAAATTGATGCAATTCCAAATGAAGGGATTTAGCCAAAGCTCTTGGCCTCAGCTGCCTGGTAATTTACTCTGGAGCTACCGGGTTTTGTGTGTCCATAGTGTAAGATCATCTTCACTCTTTTACATGTGCTGATGGCTGCAAAATAGATTAAATACTTTTCCTAAACACAGCGTCTTCAGCCAGGCAAGTACTTGTTTATGAAAGGCAGAGAGCACTTGTGCATCAGACCGGGATCAATGTTTTGTAGATCTTTTTCTTTTCATTTCGTGGAGGGAGGGGGGAGTGGGATGGGATTTTGTTTCTATCCTAAGAATAAGGAGAGATTAGAAAGAGAGTGAGGTAGGAAACTGGGGCAGGAAGAAGCTTTAAAAAAGGATGACTGTCTAGATTTGTAGTAACACTTCTGCTTTATCCATTGTAATCAGGTCTGTATCTGGCTTTAAGTCCATGGACCTACATGCCATTAGTGCTGAACCAGGACAGCCCCAGAGACCCTTCTTGTCTCTTCTGTTTGTATTAAGTGGTTTTCTAGTCTTCTCTTTTGACATGAGATTTCCCTTGCTATAAGCTTTTCTGGTGTCGACCCTTGCAAGTGGTGGGTAGTTTTTAATCTGATCCCAAAACACCTGCCCATCTGCTGAGGATTGCTCTTTCATCCAGCCTAACCTGCAGCAGCCTCAGTGTCAGGCTGCTGCTCCCTTTTAGGGGAGAGAGTCTCTTAGGAAGGCCACAGCAAAGTGGGTTGCCCAGATCATCTGCTACCCAACCCCTTTACCATCTAAAGTGCCTTTCCCAGTGATGGGCCTGACCTTCTCCAACTGAGAGACCTCTTGTTCCTTACCCAGACATCTTCAGTGCTGGGGACAAGGGCTGCCACCTGGTCAGGGTATTCATGTCATCTTTTGATGCCACTGGCTTCCTTCACCAAGGACTTTGCACAAGCTCCAGCTCCCACCAGGCATCCATGAGCAGAGAGAAGCATGCAGCCTCCTTCAGAATTAGTACTGGAACAAAGTGTTTGGGGGAAAAGCATCAAAGAGTATCTTTCATATAGGTTAAATCATTCTCTGGTTTTTAAAACTTAGCAGTTTGCTGTGGTAGTTTTCTTTCTACAACTCCACTTGAAAAATGGCATGAGTGACTCCTGACAGTTAAGAGGAAGCTCCACCAGCTCTGAAAACACATTTAAAATGAGTGGGAAGGGCTAGTTTGGGTGCCTTGTCAGGTTTGGAAACACATTTGCTTCCTGCAAAAACTGTTTCAGATGTTATGCTTTTGTTGCTCACGTGGGCTGCTTTTCTCCTCACCTTCACAGATCAAGGATACTTTCCTTAGGACATATACTGAAGCAATCCAGAATTACAACAAGAACGATGAGCGGAGCCATGCAGTGGATAACGTACAGGAAAGTGTAAGTCTGAAACTGGATATTAAAAATTAATAAAGAGAGACAAAGCATACATTCAGATTTGATCACAGAACATAAAGTGTGGATGGCTCAATCTGCAAGCTATATATTGCAAGCAAAATTAAAGGCTGGCAAAACTGTTCTAAAGAAAAAGTCCTTCAATTGACATGCTTGTACAAGATGTGTAAGTTTTAATGAACAAGTTATCTAATAAAGACAGGGCCTGTCCCACTTGATTATTGTTGGTCTCAGATCTTGAGTTAGGTTTAGGAGCCAGTTTTATCTGTCAATAGGATTATGAAATGTAAATTTGAGCAGGATGAGACAGGATTTTATAATCTAGCGTCATGTATCACTGATAAACTGCAGCAGTTCACTTCACAGGTACCATGAAAAGCATGCAAAGGAGACCTACTGAATTAAGGGGAAAACCAGAGTGTATTTTCTCCACAGGAAAAGAAGGTGGACAAATGTGCTGCTGTGGCAGGCAATGAAAGCTGTCCTCTGGCCATGCTGGAGGGACGGATTAAGTGCTCGGTGGAAAAGCCTTTCTGAGCCACAGGGTGCAGTGGCAGGGCAATGGGAGGTTGCCTTGCCTTCCAGCAGGGCACAGGGCATGAGCAAATGCCACAGCATGGCCAAAATAACCACAGGTGCCAACCACAAGACACCAACTACAACAAAGCTATAACATTCGTAGTTAAAATCCCCTGGGAAGCTAGGCCATAGCAAGAAGCTATCCTCACAGCTCACAATATGTTCTGTGAGCCGATTCGCTTTTCGTATGATTCTAACTTGCTGAACAGCTGAAATTTTAAAAGCTGAAATTGATTGATGACTTCCAGATCTTCTTTAGAAATACAGTTGTTACATAGGGCCCTTCAGCACATTTGAAACTGTGCCTCTAACTAACCTGGCTTCTCTGGGTTAGCAGATTACTGCACTGACCTAAACCAAGTATATTCTGCTGTCAAAGTGTCTGATTGCCTAATGTTAACCCTTAGTTGGAATTTCTGATTCCTTGGAGTTGCTGAACTATATACTTTTGAGTAACTGTCCAGTGTTTCTGTTGTAGCAAAATGTTCATTTAACCTGTAGCTCTGTTTTCACAGGAACTGTGCTTATAAGCCCTTTTCACACAGAGAATTCAACACATACTCTGTATCTTTGAGTGACTGTCTTCTAGCTTAACATCTAGAGCAGAACATTCTTCAAAACTTAAGGTTTTTCAGCTGGTTTCGTAGTCACACTCTATGAACATATAATTTTCTTCTGTTCATGACTTAGTGAATTTTCCTAAGAATTATTTTGGTGAGTTAGACATGCTTAACCTTAGCAATTTGTACTAGTTTGACACTGTATGTGTTACATGTAATACTATGTGATGCTTTGGGGGCTTTAAGCCATTTTTTTTGATCCCACTGTGAGGCTCTGTCTTGGATTTCTAGGATAGTCTTTAATCGAATAAATAAAATAGCAAAGGAAACAAAAAAAAGCCAGCAGGCCTTCAAGAAAAAAAGATGGCTTTATGGCTTTATGTCTTGACCTTTGTCAAATGTTACAAGTAATAATAACTCTGCTCATAAGACACCTTTTTCTTAGTAGGTCATCTGCTTCCATCTTCTGTAAATGACATTCCAGATACTTTTGTGATAAATGGGGCCTGGAGTGGTAACTACTTTGCAAAGCTGGAGATAATCTGCCTTTATTTTGATGATGTGTTTATTAAGTGGGCAGTGATGATCCTGTATTAGATTTAATTCTGGTTCGTTTGTTTGTTTTAAATCTGCCTCTTATTCCTTGTAGCTGAGCTGCTGTGGCATTCAGAGCTACACCAATTGGAGCACCAGCCCTTACTTCTTCAAACACGGCATCCCTACGAGCTGTTGCATGAACTCTAGTGACTGTAATACTCAGGATCTGCGCAACATGACCGTGGCTGCCACTAAAGTAAACCAGAAGGTACCAGTAACGTTGTGCCAGAGGCAGTTGTTATGAAACCACCCAGTACATGAGTGGAGGATAAGGCTGCTTACAATTGCATTTTGTTTCATGTGGTTGGTCCATAACGTGTGTATTGGGCTGGAGTGATGGTAAGGGTGGGCTTTGTCCCCCGCTCACTTTCAAACTCTTTAACCTGACCTTTCTCAAATGACCAAGTGTAATGACACTTCTGATGAGGAACCTCTGCTCACAGCAGAGGTTGAGGTACACACAGAGGCAGCACTGGCACAAAAACATAGGAAGTGCCATTCGAGTTTCTCCTCAAACTTCTTTCCAGTCAAGGTAACAGCACTAGAACAGGCTGCCCAGGGAGGTTGTGGAGTCCCCTTCTCTGGAGACCTTCAAGACCTTCCTGGATGCAGTCATGAGTAATGTGCTCTGGGAAATCCTGCTTTAGCAGAGGAGTTGGACTAGATGATCTCTAGAGGTCCCTTCCAACTCTGGCACACCTGCTCCACCCTGCTTGAGGGTTAGGTCAGGCAGCACTTCTCTGCTTCTCTTCTCTCTCCTCCTGAATGTGGTGGGGTTTTGTTGAGGACAAAAACAAAGCTAGGTGGAGGGAAGCATCCTCTTGCTTATGTTCATACAGTAATTTCAGTGCCAGAGCCTAACTGTCAGCCATACAGAGAAAACACAGACAGTGAACAACAACCATTGTGCTCTACTGGTACATTTACAGTGACTCTTAAGAAGATCTTTGAACATGTGCTGCTGAAAGCGTAGTGCAGCCAGAGTGACCCCTCCCCTGGGGTCACCTGAAGGCTGGGAAAAGGTTGAGAAAGCAACTTGGTGAAACAGAAAGAAAAGGATTAATTGGAGAATAAAAATACAAAAAACAAGAAGAAAGGGAAGAATAAAGGGAAAATAATGCAGCATATATAGCAGATGCTGCACTGCAGAAATGCAGCTTAAGTTACTGCTTTAACTACAAGCTCATCATCAATTCTTTTTTTCTCACTTGAGATTTGCAAGAGAGGCAACAGGCAGTCTGTTGGAATGATCCTGTAGCCAAATCACCAAGCTAAGTTGCAGCATAGCTTAGTCACTTAGGGATTATTTTCTTTTCTGTTTTTGTTTTCAGAGTTGAATTAAAAAAAAAAAAATCAAGTCCTGAGTAGATAACTGGAGGAATATGGAAGTGCTGCTCTGTCTGGTTTCTGTCTTTTTCACCTCAGTCACCTGTGAATCAGGCGGTTGGAGTGGTGACTGAGCACAGCTTGAAACGTCTTTCTTTTGGAAGCCAGTCAAGTGGACAACATTTTCTAGCATGTATTTAAAAAAAAAGATAGTAGAGGAGTATTTTCTACTAAGCCTTTTTTTTGTTTGTTTGTTTAATTCTGGAATAGTTTACTGACAGCCAGTTGTTGCAGACATCTGTGGAACGTTAGTGACGTCCATCTGTTATGAAACTCAGTCACCACCAGCAAAGTAATCTTGTTGCTGGGTTGCATGGGTAGGAAGGATGAGCTGCTCCGTTCAGTTGCACTTTCTGAACTTGTAGTAACTTCCTGGTTTTGTAGAAGTGGAGAGAAGGTGAGAGGCGGGATGGGGTGGATCTAGGGGGTGTGCAGTACAGCCAGCATCCCCTGCAGACAGAGTGCAGCCCATCCTGAGCCCCTGCTTCTGCTCACCTTCCCAGCAGGAAAGCTTTCTGGTGTAGCTGGTGCTCTACTAGCAGGTCCCACCTTTTCAGTTTGGGATGGTCACACACTCTGAACTTTTCGTGGCTGCATAGCTGAGCAGGTGCCGTTTGCATTCTAAGCACCCACCTGCTGTTTCCCCAGCCCGTGCTCTGCAGGCACACAGAAATCCTGGTCCACTGCAAGTTCCTCTTGGCAAAGGATCCCTGCAAAACAGCAGGAAAAGGCTGAGGAATGAATGAGCTTGTGCTAGGCTGGGGCTGGTAACTCACTTCCAGCCATGCCAGCTCCTAAGCGTCTCTTCTGCAAAGGCACAACTTGTCTGACAGAAGAGAAATGTTGATTTCTCAGGAAGCAGTTGACTTAATTAATTGTTTTGGTTACCTAGGGCAAGTTTGAATGTCCTGTGCCATCTGAAAAATTGTGTCCCATTTTCTGAGATAGCCATTTGTAATCAAAGGTTGTAAAGATTTCCGTTTAGCAGTTGAGAGGCCTCGGAGTTGTCCCAAACATTTGAACAAGGTGGGCTGTTTCTGAAAGGGGCATGGGAATAAAAAGCAAGCGGGAGGAAATGTTGTGTGGCCCTGTGCTTTCACTTCAGGTAAGGAGCCTCCGTCCCGTGTCCCTTGCTCATCTTGGAAGTAGGCACTTTGCTCTGAGTCTGTTGGAGAAAAAGGAAAATCCATACTCTCTGTGTTGTGGATAAGTACACGTGGAATAATTCTTTTTGGTGGAATGTGCAAAACTATCAGTAAGAGAAGTTCTCCATGAGCTTATCAAATTAGTAGCAGTTTCTGAGGACTAATGATGAATTATCCAAAGAGGATTAAACTAATGGTCTAATTGCAGGACTAAAAGACAACATTCCTGGATTTTCTTTGCCAACTCTGCCACTAACTTGCTTAGTGACCTTGGGTAAATTGTGCAGTCTCTCTCTCTGTTTCTTCATCTCAGATGGGACTAATACCTAACTTTAAAAGCTGTCATTAGGATTAGCTAATTAGTGTTCATATAGTGCTTTTAATCTTCAGAGCTCGTTACCAACGAACCTCAAGAACTACTTCTCTCTACAATCTTCATAAAGGAACAGATGTGTGGAGTCAAGAATGATCGGACACTTAGTAAATTGTCGCTTCTGTCTCCTGAATTACCACACAGATGTGCGCACACAGTGGCTTACATACTTCTGTTCTCTATATGCAACTCTTGGGTGCTACTTGCACTCTCATTCCGTGCACAGTGAGAACTGAGCAATTAAGCTGTATTTATGCAATGTACTTCAGGAAACAGATTATTGTGATTGGGAAAACACAGCCTTCAAATGAGGAGAGCGATCAAAACTCTCTCACTTGCATGTTTTTTTTAACAAGATCTTCTGTCTCCCTCAAATTACCATTGCTGTTAGAGATTGTATCTCTTGAAGGCTGTTGAACAGAACAGATTTCAGAAGAGCTGGGGGAACATCAAGCCATGTCAGACAGAATGAAAGCACTGCTTGAGAAATCTAATCTCATTTCATAACATGTAAGACACACACAACTATAGCTGCTTGATGTGTTAAATAAGCAAGCTTGAATCTGACATACTGTACACTGTTGTAAGATGTAATTAAGGATTAATATGTACACTTAAACATTTCAGAACTGAATTACAGCTGTGCTGGTGCTCAGCTACTATTAGGTTTACCACTTCATTACTCTCAGGATTAAATAAAATGTCTTCTGATATTATAGAAGAGGTTAGAGAAATTATACAATTTAGTTCATAAATGGCCTGTCTCTAACAAAGGACGTGATCCTTCTCTTCTAGCCGTTATTGTTTAGAAGCATCTAACGCTCTGAAGTCATGTAGAGAGTTCCTAAAGCATTTGCAGAAGTGAGGGGGGAGTGTGGATAGAAAGGGGAATGCAGAGAGATGATTCTCCCTTACGGGACCGGAGTCCAAACTAGGGAAGAGAAATTCTTTTTCTTCCAACTTCAGATAAGTTATAACATTAAATAAAATGCTTTGGGACTGGCCTTACACTGAGAGTGCTGTTGGCCTTTTGAGGACACAGGGCAAAAGGGGCAAAGAGGTGGCTTTGGATTGTGTGGGCAGATAGGCTAGTAATGAAAGAAAAAAAACCAGACATCATCCTTTTTTTCTTCAAGTTTTGTATCACTTGTTTAGATTCATTTAGACACCACAAACTAGGAAGGATAATTTCAAATGCTTTTCTGAGGGGTAGAGCAGGCAAAAATTATCATGCTGAGGAGAACATCTCAAAAAAGGCCTATCCAAGAGAAGGGCAGAAATACATGTGAATCTTTTGGCCCTGGTGTGGGCTGCAAATTGAAGCATGAGGAAGCAAGTCAGGCTGATGGAGTTAGGATCTGAGCTAGAGAGAGAAAATTGGGTTTGGGGAGCAAACTAGTTTTGCCACCACTTTCCATCATTCACTTACAATTGCTATTAAATAAAAAGGTGACATTGTTGGAAATCACAGGAAAAATATTATCTATCCAAGTTCATTTTAAATCAGAAATTTGTATGTTTGCATTTCTGTCAGGGAAGATCGATACAAGGAGTGATTGTGTTTGTTTTCCAGGGCTGCTATGACTTGGTGACCAGTTTTATGGAGACAAATATGGGAATCATAGCTGGAGTGGCTTTTGGGATTGCATTCTCACAGGTAAGTGCATAAGCACTTCCCTTCCCCCACCTTTTTCCCCCCTCTCTGTTTTTCTTTATCCAGAACTTCAAGGAAGGAAGGATTATGGAAAGGGACTGAACTCAGCATGCTCATTAGTCCTGGGGTCATCTGTTCATTGATTTTCTTTTTTTCAACTTAAATGAAGTTTCTCCTTGGGAATATCAGTTACAGTTGAGCTAATGACTACCTCAAGGAAAACAACTTGTCCCTCCACTGGGTCAAATAGAGGTTAACCCAATAAAACATTGGCTTAAATGGAGCATAAACAGCTAAGAAGACTAATAGTCTATCCATTGTTTGGATAGGCTTCTATCTTCTAAGCACTCTTATAGTTTCTTAAAGGAGCCTAGAAGTCATATAAGAATGTACCTTCAGGCCTCCCCATCCTGGACCTGGAAGGGGCACCTGGTTTGGATGACCAATTTTATTTTAATTTTTTGCCTTTTAGCACTGAATACTGAGCAGAAATCTGCCAAAATCAGGTTATTAAACTGACTCTTTGCCTACACCAAAAGGAGTCTGGCATGGGAGGGACAAGAGGATAGCTGAGAAGGTGTTTGGTGCTCCCTGATATTCAAACTGCCTTTACCTAGATAGGAGTTGAGGAAACTAAAGGTCGAGTCAGAATCTTGTGATCAAGAAGGGGCAGGAAAACACTTGCATCTTTGAACAAGCTGCTCCTTTATACTAGTCACTTCCTGTGTGATGGCAAGGACTCTCCTGGAAACACGCAAAAATGAGAGAGAGAGGGAAACATAAGTAATACAGAAGTGCTTGTGGAATGGTTCAGTGAAAACGTGGAGCGATTTGTATCATGCCTGAAACCCTTCTACCTAAGAGGCAATCTGCCTGCCTTCTGTGGAGACTACATAGTATAACTGTTGTATTCTAAAATGATCATGCAACTTTCATTCACACAATATTAAAATCTGGGTCCTGAGGCAACACTGAAAATACTAATACATCTATTGAATGACTTCTGTTTACCCAGTGGTGGAAAAAATGAGGAAAAAATTATTTGACTTCTTAAAATTCATTAATTCAGTTAGCAAGTTTACACTGTGCCGCAATGGAACCAAATGATTTGCCAGTGCAGTTGCCAGTGGTGAGCAAATGAATTAATGGGAGGGTTGTGGCTGCCCTCTTGCCCCTGCTGCCCCATGTGGTCAGCCTGTGCTTGGCTGACCCTCTCTGGGATTTCATTTGCTCGGCAGTTACGATGGCCTCCAGGTTCTTCAAATACCCCCAAGCTGTATGGAAAATGACCACTACGTCCTCTCAGTCAAGGTATGCACAACCTGAGGGAGCCCTAAAACTATATGGGCTCAGACCAGCTGACTGCCCTGCCTTGGGCACTCCTGGAAACCTCGTGCCTTGTGTCCTAGGTGTTAGATGTGATTTGGCCTGTCAGCTTCTTTCACATGGGAGTAAATACTGGCTCGCCTGCCAGCCTCCCAAAACACATGCAGAGGTGTCAGGTCTTCGGGATCCAGAAGCAGTGAAACCACCAGTCTAGAACTGCTGGTGCATGGAGCAGGGGGAGATTTTTTAAAAACAGGAGTTTTCTGTTTTTTTAATAGGCTATTCTAGTTTTTCTTAAGTGGTCACGATTGTCTTGTTGCCCTTCTCCAACTCTGTTGATTATGACTTGATTACCGCTATGGGACTTGGAGCTCTTATTTCAGTTCAGGTTCTGAACAGCCAGAAGGCTATAAACCATCTTCTAAAATGCCTCATGTAAAAGTGTCCAAGAGAGAAATGGGATGAGTAGAATTGTACATTTCATGTGCTGCAGGGCCAACCTGAAAGCCTTTAATTAGTGTACCGTGCGTACGATAGGCAAAGCAGCATCTCATCTTGCCTGAAAGTTGTTTGCAGCTGGGGAGGGGGCAGTAGGAAGAGTGCAAGCTGGAATTGTTAGTATTTGGGCATGTGCCGGGATGTTTTCTCTGGGTCATCAGTTGTTTGAGAGCTCGGCGCAGGGGGAAGGCAAGAGGGCAGAGCATGGTCTCTACAAGGGAAGCCCTTTGGCACAAGGGGAGACGATGGCGAGAGGCGGTGGGCAGCACGGGAAGAGGAGGGGGAAAGGCACTTTGCTGCTGCGGCGAAACCCAAGTATGTTTTTGCTGTGGCGTTGGCAGCTCGTGCTGCCTGATGGCAGCGTGCGTCCCACTGCCAGCTGGGGATGTCCCTCCCCTGCCTAAAGCGCAAGGAGGCTCTGGCACTCCCAGTAGGTATCCAGCTGCTTGGGGTGTCTGCGAATGTGTGAAGAGGGGAAGAGAGGGGTTGCAGGGGAGCAGAACGCAGCTCTCCTGGGGTGTGAAGAATAGAAGGCGGCCAGTTATAATTTACTGCCTAATCTGTTCTGCTGGACCCAATTAGGGACGGCGTTTACAAATTGATTTCAGGTTAACTGTGGCTGGCAGTAATGCCAGGCAGTGCTCCAGCTGTAGGCAAGGTTTCGCTCTTCCTACTGAGAACAGGCTTAATCTAAATAAAAGACAAATTAGATCATGTTGCTCTTCTACAGTAAAGCATGCTCAAAGCCCTTTCCTTCACATGATTTGTTAGGTGTTGACTAGCACGGGGAATGTGCTGATTCCCAGGAATAGGCAAAGTTGATGTAATGGCTTTGCACATCTTACAGGCCTGGCACAGACCTCCCAATCAGAGTCAGAGTTTTTAAAAAACGGCTGTGTTGCTGAGGTTGTCTGTACTGCTCCTCGGGTTTGAAATAATAGTAATAAAATACAATTTGATTGGGTTTGGAATCAGATGCCAATGCTGACTTCCAGCTGGAATAATCTCAGTTTAGCAGGTGCTCTTCGGAGCAGCAAAGTGCTCACTGCATTGTGCCCGACAAAGAATAAAATTCTGCAAGCGGCATAGATGTTGAGTTTTGCCTAGATAAAACTGCAGCACAGGCAGTATGGGGTGCCTGTGGGGCACAAGAGGCAGACTTTTTTTAGTAGGGGGACAGTTACAGATTGTGGTTGCAGTAGAGTTTTCCAGGTTGGGGAGTCTTAGTGCAGCGGTACGACCAAATAGAATTCCTTTTGTACTGAAGAACTGGAAGCTGGACGCTCTCCACAAGCTCAAAACCAGTTCCTGAGCACACACAGTTCCCATCGCTTGAAGATGAGTTCTCATGTGGCTGCAGTCCCCCTTTACAGTGCAGCATCCACCTGCTCTCTTTACTGTTAAGGGTAATGTGAGTAGCTCTGCCTGACCGTGGACACACTTTTGGTGCAAACTTCATCCACCTTGTCTGTTGCAACTCCTGCCTGAGTACAGGGAGGCTGAGACTTGGCCCTAGCACAGGTTTACACCTCAGTCACCCCTTGCACCAGGGTTAGGGAGTGGGATCCATGTTAGGATCCAATACATGACTTGAAATCTAATATAAGACTAAATTTTAATGCGTGTAAATACTAATCACTATGGATTGAGCATGGAGATAGGACCTGTGCCAGAGGCATACCATGGCACAGGAGGCTGACTCACGGTAAGTGATTTGTGACATGGAAAATTTGCTCTCTTCTAAAATAGAGGCAGAGAACCTGGATGCTTGGAGATATGCATATTGAGAATATGGAATGGTAAATCATTCAACTGAACAATTATTCCTGGTGGATAAAAGAATCCAGTTTAGCTTACCTGATCCACTGATGAATTCTCAGTTGTTTCAAAACATTTCTATTTATAGACATTCTCTGAAAGAGTGAGAAATGGTGAAGACACCAAGACCCAAAATAAAATGGAAATTCAAAGGGCACTTCAGTCTCTCCTCAGTATAATAAGATGCAATAAATATTGTACCATGCAAGTACTGTAGCATGCAGGACAGCTTCCAGTCTAGGTTAACTCCTGCAAAATAACTATATTAAAAAGCCAGTTGTCGTGTTTGTGGCAGGAGATAAGATTGCAAGGAAGCTGCTGTGGATGGGTTTCAGTGGTCAGATGTGAGATATGCATGAGATGACTGCCAGAAGCCATGGAGAGATGAACAACACATGCACTATGTTCTGCTCTCTGGAATGAGCTTTGGCCAACAGAGTGGTAATAAAGAAGACACACCCGAGGGGTATGGGTTTCCCAGTGCTCTAAAACCAAATAATTTGTCAGCATTTTTAAGTTTCCTGCAGCAAGACCAGAGGTACCAAGACAGACTCTCAGTTCACTATGTACTAATTCAGAGGACCAAGATAATCTTAGAAAAAGGAGAAGAAAAAGGAAAAGTGACAGAGAATGCTTATGCAGAACCAAGTCTGGCATCTTAGCACTCAAAAAACTGGGACCATTAAAAAAAAAGAATTAATAACTGCATGAAAGTTGAGATGGGGCACTCTAGAGATAATGGGAGCAAAGGGAAATGAATGCAACTTCTAGCAGCTGGTTTCTTTGCAGGGATCCTTTTATGCCAATTCCTCTGGTTTCTCAAAGGAGCTGTGGTGACCTGCTGTGCAATAGGATGAGGGGCTTCCTCTCATCTGAAGAGCAGAGGTTGCAAGTGATCAAGCAAATGCAGAGAGCATGACGGGGTGGATAGTGCTCATTTGTGGTTGGCAGACTGGGAGCCTCCAACCTGATTTAAACATACAGGGCTGTAGTTATGACTGTAACGAAAGAACACGTAAGGAAAATCCAGCAACTGAATAAAGTATTGCCTCTTCTTTGACGCAGGAGGAACAGTGCTCATGAGGTTAAATATGGAAGACTAGACACCTTGGAAAATATATGTTTTTATATGTGTTTAAAGTGCTTCTAAGATATTTATTATAGCTCTGCTATGCCCTGGTAATAACTAGAAATGCTGTATAAATTGTGTTTGCAATGGCTTGATGTTCATGCTAATATTTTTGAAATACTGAAGTTTAATATTATGGTAGTACAACCAATTAGATGGTCAGAGCAAGAATCAATGAGTGGGCAAAGATTGGAAGGATATGTTCATCTGTAGCCTTCCATTGGTCTTACCAGTGACACTGTCCCCCACCAAATTCTCATAGAAAAGCTGGCTGCTCTTGGCCTGGACGAACGTACGATCTGCTGGATCGAGCACTGGCTGGAAGGACGATCCCAAAGGGTGGTGCTCAATGGAGTTAAATCCAGCTGGCGGCCGGTCACAAGTGGTGTTCCTAAGGGCTCAGTACTGGGGCCATTTCTGTTTAATGTCTTTATTGGTGATCTAGACAAAGGTATAGAGAGTACCATCAGTAAGTTTGCAGATGACACTAAGCTAGGTGGGAGTGTTGATCTGCATGAGGGCAAGGAAGCTCTGCAGAGGGACTTGGATAGATTGAATTGATGGGCCAANTTATGAGGAGCAATTGAGGGAGCTGGGACTGTTTAGTTTGAGGAAGAGGAGGCAGAGGGGAGACCTCATCGCCCTCTACAACTGCTTGAAAGGGCACTGTAGAGAGGTTGGTGCTGGTCTCTTCTCCCGCGTAATTAGCAATAGAACAAGAGGGAATGTCTGCAAGCTGCAGCAGGGGAGGGTTAGGCTGGACATTAGGAAAGAATTCTTCACAGAAAGAGTGGTCAGTCACTGGAATGGGCTGTCCAGGGAGGTGGTTGAGCTGCCATCCCTGAATGTGTTTAAGAGTCAATTAGATGTGGTGTTGAGGGATCTGGTGTAGGGGAGAACTTTGTAGAGTGGGGATGATGGTTGGACTCGATGATCCCAAGGGTCTCTTCTAACCTAAATGATTTTATGATTCTAATTAAAGGTAGCTGGTGAGGTCTGCTACAGAGGTCTCTGAAGGGAAAGAAAAAGGCCCATGGCTTCCAATTTGTATGAGCTGCAGCATTTTTCCCCTTGTAAACCTGATATGAGCAGCAGGATGTGGCTGGGAACAATGATGGCTGTGATCTGGGTGCTCATAATGTGAAATAATAGGTACCTCATGGCACAAGCATTTAAAAAAACAAGCTTGAATATGTTCTGGTAAATGTAGTGCTTCCTGACCAGAAACTTGACATCTTGGGAGTAGAAAACAGTTTATCCAGATTTGAGGTACCCTAGCTTGGTCTTGCTCTGGGCTGATGCTAGCCCAAACCAAGCAATTGGCTGGTAGAGAAGATGTATATTTTGTTGATGATGGCATTAGCAAGGAGGACTGATAGTCTCGGGGAAAGGACACGCAATCCCAAGTGTGAAATAGCAGGAGCCAGTTTGGATGGGCGGCCATCCAAGCATTATCTATGTGTGCTCTGCAAGGTCTGAGGGAGTTCTGCTGCTGCTGAAAGGTAGTTATCCCCCTCCTTAAGCATCGTTCCCACAGGGGCAGGAGCCGTGCAGAGGTGGCCCCACTGGAGCATCTGTGACAGCTTGTGGTTGGAGCCAGGCCCAGGGAAGGCTGGTCTGTCTGCAGAGCCAGCCCTCTCACCTCAGCCCCGTAGCTGGGGAAGAGCTGCAACAATCTGGATATGTTCACGGGTTAATTAATTGACCGATCCAAATGAGAGAAGCGAGGTTGAATTATTTATAGCACATTAACGCTGTTGGCGTATGCGGGAAATGCTAACAAACTGCAATAGGCAAAACGTTGAAATGAGGGAGTGCTTATTGACGAGGGGAAGCCAGGGATCTGTTTTCAATAATCTGAGTGACAGCCGAGGGAACAGTGAAAGACTTCTCTTTTTTTATTTATTTCCAGATTTACAACACTCGTTTCTCTGGTGCCGCGTCGTTTGTAAAGAAAGCATAAGCAATCTGGTGCATTGGGAGACTGTTCCCCAGCCCGCTGTTAACAAAGTTAGGGGGGTCGCCAGCTCCCCGTGGTGGTGGGTGGCATGGGAGGGACCCAGGTGGAGCTTGTGAGTGACCTGCAGCTGGTAGTGTGCTAATACCCCAACCAGTTTACCCCTCCACCTCTGACTTGGCCAGGCAATAGCAATGGGTTTGGAAAGCCGTAAAAAAGCTGTGCTGTCTGTCAAATAAATAAGCTCTGATAGCAGCCAAGAGGAAGAGCCGACGAAGAAGGATGGGAGATCTTAATGCTGGTTTTCTCATTAGAGTGACCCGTAGAATAGGGAATAAGTACGTTGTGCATAGTAACTTCCAGAACATGAAATCTTTGCTTTCCACGGCCTCTCCTTTGCTCTGAGTTAATTTAATTTAACTTTACTTCTATTCTTGCCCGGAACAGTTGATCGGGATGCTGCTGGCGTGCTGTCTGTCCCGGTTTATTACTGCTAACCAGTACGAGATGGTGTAACAAGGTGAGCTTTCCCCGCTTTCTGTGCAGCGTGCGATACACCTCCCACCGTATTGCTGTGGCTGTGCTGCTGCTTCCGCTGAAGGCAGCGGGCAAGTTATAAATGCTCAACACGTTCACCGAGGATTAAGCCTTTCCATGGGCTTCTTTCCTTTGGCATTTTCATCCCAGCATTCTGTCTGATTAAAAGAACAAAAGGTGGAGAGGGAAACACACTGTTGACTCTCGTCATTCTGACTTTCTTCTTGAAAAGGGAGGGCAAGGTATGCGTGGCGCGTGCTGCGGGCAGCCAGAGCAACCCGCCTCTTTTTTCTTTTATCCTCCCCGACCCAGTCTTTCAGGAGCTGTGACGTCCAGAGCCCGTCCCAAGATGAGGAGCTGCGGAATTGGAGAAAGACTGAAACGAATGTTATAGCACACACTGTCTCTCGCACGCACGCACGCACACCCACTCCCCCGACAAGCAAGCACGTGCGCGCGCGCACTCGCACCCCCACCCCCCCGAACTCTGTCCCATGCGTAGTGTAACCATTCTGTGAAGTACTGCGGTGCCACCGAGAGTCAGATGGGTCACCTCGGCCTCCAGACCCAGACCCCCCCTGCCCCATCCCCGCGGCTCGGCGTAGGACGGCACCGTATCTATGTTCTTGGTCACACAGTAGTTGCATCGTAAGTTAACAAAGGTAATTCATTAACAGCATCGATCGGGCTGTGCATGTAAGTGACTGGAGGGCATAATTAGCCTTTCACCATGGTTAATAAGTGTTGCACACGTTCATATAAACCAGTATATGAAATATATATTCTTTTGGGTTTATCTTAATTTCTTATTTTGTTTATTGCTTTACTAAGGTTTTCATCCTTTCCCCCTTCCCCGCGCCTGCCCCCCTTCCCCAAAGACAAAGGAATCGGTAACATAAAGATACTTGAAAACGATGTGAAAATGTTGTGCTTGAAGGGAACCGTTACTCCTGATGTTCTTCTACATCTTTGATTCTTACTCAGTGTTGTATGCCTAGTGCGTATCCCGGTAGGCTTTGTCTAGTGCATTTTGCCTCTGAACCTGATCCTGTGTAATACTGTTATTAAGCTGTGTTGTTGCTTACTGTGAAGGCGGGAATTTTGCTTCCTTTATTTTTATTAGGTAGTTATGAACTAATTGAACTGTGCTGTACTGCGGCCTTCATACTTTTTTTCCTGTTCTTTCTTTTTTCTTTCTTTTTGCATTGAGGTTGCAGCCACCAAATACATTGTTGAATCAAATTGAAATAAAAAAACACACACACACACACACAAAATCACAAAAAAAACAGGCATATGAAATATTTTTTGGGGGAAAGCAAAAATTTAAAACCTTTTTAAAAAAAATAGGACTTTTTTAATACTGCCTCTGTCTAGCATGCCAACGAGAATGCATTGATATTGTGAGTATTTGTGATATACGTATTAATAAATGGAACCATTACAGATTTCTAGCTGCTTCCTTTTCGTTTTTCAGTTGTAACAAAACTCTTTCAAGGGGGGAAGTGAACGTGAACCACAAGTACACAGGTTGGAGTGACATGTCTTTATGCATATGTTAGCAACTAACTTGCTTGCAACAGAAAAATGTTACTATCTTGGGAAAAAAAGAGAAAGAGCAGGAATTGTTTTAAAACTCCTAGAAAAACCTTCTACAGCTGGTTTCACCACGTGGCAAATACATACCCTCTGCTTTGCCCTTTTTCTGCTCCTGAGCCATAATGATCTGCAGTGTTTGATTATCCCATCTTTAGCGCTGTGCGGGATTTGGGCCGTAAGCATTTCTCTCTGATTTTGGTGAGACTGGGGGAGAACAGGATTTGGGGTTGAGGGGGGTGGGTAATAGCCATCTTTGCTGCATTCATGGAAAGGCAGGTACTTGTCTCTTTGTTGCTGAGTATGTGAAATGTTGAAGATCCGATGGAAAGCCCATAAAAGTTCAAACCTGGAAGTTTTGGACCAAGCCCTTCCCATAGCAGCGTGGACAGAGAAGAAGTCTTGAGGAGGGAAGGCCTGTAGCCTTCCGGCTATGGAGGAGCTGCACAGGACCTGTGTCTGCACAGCCTGTACAGCTGCACACATCCTCTGTCCATCTGTCCATCCGTCAGTGCCACCCACCCGGTTACTCCGACCCTCTGCCCTGGAGGGATGCCCAGTGTGGTGCCTCCAGCATCAGCTCCCGATGAACCTTTGAGTGATGCTGGCAGGGTTGATACACTCTCACCCATGACTATAAAAGGTCCCGCAGCCGCACGGGCAAAAACCTGTCAGCATATGCCAAGGCAGCCTGTTTTAAAAACCCTGGTGGCATCTTTGGCTTTATTCAGAGAGCACTTCCAGAGCAGGGAGGGGTGGGACCCTGGCTGCTTGGCCAGGGGGATGGGAAATCAGTAGTCCGTGTTGCTCTTGAAACACAGGTAATGGGTTTTATAGATTTGATCCACCGCCAAAATGAAAAGCTGCGATTTGCTGCTCAGTCTCTGTTTCTCTATTTGATTACAGCTCAGAGCTTCGCATTTGGCTTCTGTCACAATTTGCATTTTTCAGCCTGGCTCTAAAACTCACAAGCCCACCATATGCAGTCTTCAGCAGGTTGTGTTCCTGTTGCACCCCGGAGCTGAAGCTCCGGCTGCGCTGAGCGCCAGGCAGGATGCAACACACTTCCACGGGCCTCCATGAAAAACGTGAGCAACTCGTATTTCCTTCATCATTTACATTTTCCCTGTTATAAGCTGTTGGTAATGGGGACAAAAAGGCTTAGTATATTTGCGCAAGAAGGGCAGTAAGGTGCCGGGGAGCGTGAAGTGTATTTTAGAGCAGGATGCTGTTATGGCTGGGAATGCATTGACTTCCAGATGAAGACGTGTTTTCCCAATGTCTTCTTGTGTCTGAGATGCTCCTCTACCACTGTAAATGAATAGCCCATAGTGAAGTTTGCAGCACTTGTCCTATGGAGGTGTGGTAATCATTTTACAGGTTTTGTTTTTCCCTACCAAGCAAGTGACTTCACCACAGCGTAAGCAAAGCCCTCACAAAGGGGAGTCGTCTGTCTCCCTCCCCTTCTCCCTTTTTTCCTGATAGCCTGTCTTTAGCGTTTAAAACTAATCTGAAATAGAGAATTGTAAATAAGAAAAGAGCAAGCAGGTCCACAAGTTTAAATCTGCCCTCAATAAAGCACCTGCTGGGAGGGGAGCAGGACATCTCTAAATGTGGAGAATGTCAATACATAAACGCTGGGCAGTTCGCATGTACTTTGCTGGAGACAAAGCTGCTGGATGCAGGTCACAACGCTCACATTTGCAGTCCCTTCCGAGGGCTTAAAAGCAGTCACAGCCACTCGCTCGGTTGCTGGAGCTACAGGATGCTGGAGGTGTGCCCTTCTCCCACAGGCACAGGAAGTTCGCAATATTTTTCCGCGCCAGTAAGAACTGGCCCACCAGCCGCCCCAGTTTCCCTCCCCTATTCATCCCCAGGCAGGTCTTCCCTGCCACAGGGAGGGGAAGGAGGGGGGCGAGGCTGCCGCCTCCTCCCTCAGGAGCCACCAGCGACCTTCCGGAGTGGAAAACCACCAGCCTCTCCTCGGTTTCTCAGTTTTCTTCCCTTTTATTTTATTTTTTTTTCCAATTCTTTTTCCTGAAAGAAAGAGCTGTTTGTGCCAAGAGCTATTTCTTTTGAAGATGCTAATGTTGGGTGACAGGTCAGCAGGCCCCCAAACTGCTCCAGCTTGCCTGTCCCCATTCAGTGAAGCTTGTGCTCAGCTTTGAGGCGTAAGCATTGTATTAAGTCCATTCAGCAAAGCTCTTCAGTGTGTGCTCCATTGTTTCCCTTGCCCAGCAGCACTCCTGCTTGTATGGGGTAGGGGTGTTAATTGGGCTCTCGACAACTTCTGTGGAGAGAACCAGGCTGGTGGAGGCAAGGGCTTCCCTGGAGAAATCTCCCTGGCTTGGGCTGGGGCCAGCCAGCAGCTCTGGTTGCACTAAGGTGGCACTGTGGCATCCCCAGCCCTGGGTGCAGCATCCCACTTTCCTGCCTCCCTCCTAGAGAGGAAACAAATATGGGTTAATGTCAGCCAGGCACAGATGTGTGGGATTTTCCCTCCAGAGGTGAAGCTGCCACGGGGTACTGGGAAGAGGGGAGGCTTTGCCTGTGGGGCTGAGGTCCACCCTCTGGCATGAGCTGAGTCAGGGGTGGAAGAGGAGGGCTCCAGCTGCAGAGGGCTCAGGCTGCCTCACCCCTCCCCGAGCAAATTGCTCATTCACTGCCATCACCAACCCAAACTGGGCAAGAGTGGGCAGGTTTGGGAGTCAATGTGAGCAACGAGGTGACTGGATGAGTCCCAGGAGGAACAGGGCATGGCTGGGGGACAAGAGTGGGAGATGGAGCAGGACTGTGGGAGGAGGAAGAAGGGTTATTGAGACCACCTCCTTTTGGCCCTGATGAGCTGCTAGCTTGGTTTGGCTGTGAGGTGGACCATCTGGCATGTGCATCCCTTCCTGGGCTGCTTCCCAGGGCTTGCTTCTGCTGAGGAGGGCAGCCCTGAGAACTGCCAAGAGGACATTATGTTGCTGTGAAGGTGATTTTTCTCACTAATATCAAACTGCAGCTCTGGGAGCAGGAGGCCATGATGGCTGCCGGCATCCTTGGGCGAGCATCACTGCAGAGGAGACTGGTTTTGACGGATTGCCTATGGGATTTCAGCCTGTTGCTTCTTGGAGGATCCCATGCGGGGGTTAAAATTATTTTATCATTACTGACTCTTCCCGTTGACTTTAATGGCTCATTCCCATTTAAGGTAATTTCAAGATGAGCATGCTAACTTGCTGCCAGTCAAGTCCCATGCACTACTTAGTTAATGCTGTATAAAATACCTGACAGCCCACTGGAGGGGCAGGATTGCTTGGGATGTCTGACTTCTACCAGGGCTGAGTTAGGGCTGCTCCAGTATGAACCTGCATAGTAAAAATAGAAATCTTCACGATTCGACATAAAAAATTACACTCCTGCTTTTCTGTAAGTAAAAGTGTTTTGCCCCCCAAATGTGTGAAATCTGGTCAACCTTCTGCAGGCTGCTTTTACCATCTTGGTCTAATTCTGAAGAAGGGAAAAAAAAAAAAAGCTGTTGCTTTTGCCTTTTGCTTGCCAACACACCTGTTTCTGTTGCAACCAGGAAGCCTTTCATTCAAAGCGGGTTTCATTTCTGCCCTACGTGACCGGAGCTATTTGGTATGTGCGAGCTCATTAAAAGCAAGCCATGCTGAGGCAGCAACTCTTCAAGCTCTGGAGTCTGTTCTGCTCCACGGTACCTGCACTGTGGCTATTTCTGGTCTCTGCTGAAACTATCTATAGGTGACACTTATTTTAGATTGTGGTTCCTTCCATGTAATCTATAACTGGGGGGTGTGTATGTACAAGCACATCTATAGAGTATCCCTGGTGCAGTGTACAACAGTGTAGCTCATAATGTGATGTACGTTCCCAGTGCAACTACCGAATCACCAGAATGCTGGTTTTTGTTCACCACACTTAGGCACCTTGGCCAAGGCTTTCAGAAGCACGAGATTTTGGACAACCCCCTGGAGGGATTTCCAAAATGCTCTAGCTTTCAGAAAGTGCCAAGCGACCCACCTTTTGGGAATCCAGCCCTTTCGAAACCTCTCAGGGCACTCAGATGTGAAAAGTCATGTTGAAAGCGCTGTCTTTCTTAAAATGGAGATTATTCATCCAAGTGAAAAACATTGGTATTTTTTGAAATTGCAGTTATTTCCAGAGAGGAAGCAAGAACAGCCATGGCTTGTGTGCTTTATCTTCCTGAGGAGCGAGTCAGAACATGATGTGAGAGATGGAGAACTGGATAGGTGGAGAAAAAAGAGCAAAAAATATATAACCCTCTATTTTTTTGACTCAAAACAGTTTGAAATAGGAAGTATCTTGACCTGATTGTGTGTCCAACACAGCAGTGCAGCAACCATAGAATCATAGTATCATTTTGGTTGGACGAGACCCTTGGGATAGTCAAGTCCATCCATCAGCCCTAAATCTGCAGCTCTGAGCTGGGCAGGCACAGCAGCTCAGTCCAGCACCAAGGGGGTCTGTGATCTGGTCCAGAGGAGACTGTCACCTGCCAGGAAACCCCTTATGTTCTCCTGATTGCAAGAGCAGCCTTTTTTGGGAGTCTGCAAGCATCAGACTGCCAGAAACTACCAAGGCTCACATGCAACGAAATTCATGGCCAGTGTCAGTCCAGGACACTACCACAAGGAGCAGTGTGACGTTGGTAGCTTCCTACTCTGGTTCCCTTGGGCTTGCTCTGCTTCTGTGGCATTTACCTTTAGCGTCATGTTTGTAAGTTATTACTTGCTCAAAAGAACTGGTTAGTGCTTATGTTGATTATTTGGTGTCTTCAGGCTTGTAGTTATTTGCAATTAAAAGCAAACAAAAATTGCCCAGAATTTTCTTCACCCCAGACTTCACTGTGACCCAAATGTCAGGTGAATGAGTCCCTCTCCCAGGTGCAGGAACTGGTACATTGAGCCTCATGGGTTATTGCTGTGTGCTACTCCATTCACCTTTATGCAATCCTGGTACTTGCCGGGCCAGGGGCTGCCTCCTCCCTGCTGGCAAGGTGGAGTTCAGCCCTGTGGGGAACCAGCCAGAGCCCGCTGCACTCCCTCTGCCACACCGGCACCAACAGTCTGCCAAAATCAGTGTCATGCTTTAGGGAAGTGTGGAAAACAGGTCTCCACCTGCTGTGTGGAAACATGAGGTGGCGTGAAGATAAGAGACTCCGAAAACCCTGGCCAGTACCACAGCAAGCTCGAGCATGGAACTGAGCATAGACTGGTGTAGTCCAGTGGTCTTGGTGATGGTGAAGTTTCCACCCGATGCTTATCCAGATAACCTAGATCATAAAATCATAGAATGATAGAATGGGTAGAGTTGGAAGGGACCTTAAAGATCATCCAGTTCCAACCCCCCTGACATTGGCAGGGACACCTCCCAGTAGATCAGATTGCTCAAAGCCCCATCCAATTTGGCATTGCAAGAGAGCAACCTAGATGCTCTCTACTTGTTTAGGCTATGCATTTGAAGTGCTACAATGTGAAAAGGAAATCAAAAAGCCGATCAAAATCATCTCTATGAGACCCATTCAATAAAAAAGTTATTGGCAATTAGCACGGTTTTTTATTAAAAAGTAATTAGCCCTCCTGCCCTGAGAATTAATGAATGCTTTTCATTACACCCTAAGGGG
The DNA here is from genome assembly GCA_013400555.1 of Jacana jacana. Lineage (NCBI taxonomy): Eukaryota > Metazoa > Chordata > Aves > Charadriiformes > Jacanidae > Jacana > Jacana jacana. Next base: position 191,482 of record VZTM01035516.1, read on the forward strand.
TAGTCAACCCAATAATAATCCACTTCAGATGAATGTTGTTCTAAAACAACATTGTTTGACAACGCAGGCAGCAGGATGGTCACAAACTGGAGGCAATCCTGCTCTGGTGAATGCTGGAGCTGGTTGCTTCGAAATGAAAAGCCATTAATAATTTGTTTGCATTAGTGCAATAGGCTTGACTTCTTACTCATTAAGGAGATGAAGCAAAGCATACAGAAAGAGCGGTGCTTCATGTCTCCCAGGGTGCAAAGCTTAGGAAGCCAGTGGAGATGTACTAGTGCTGGTTACTACCCTTTGCTGAATGTGTCCATAGAGTTTGACAGGGTGGAACCTGACTTGGCCGTGTGGTTGTCTGGATCATGTTATTTTACTGTCTGAGAGGTGTCTGGCAGCTGAGCAGCAGAGGGTTGTGTGTCCCTCCTGTCTTCCCTTCACTGCTTAACCCGTTGGCACCACAGGGAATGTTCCCCAGGCAATGGCATCCCTTCCCCCTCACCCTTATTTGCTTCTTGGCATTTTCAGCAAGATATGCATTGGTGCAGATGCAGACTTCTCAAGTCAGTGGCTGTCCCAGTCTGACAGCTCATAATCCACTGTTATCATGACTGCCTGGTTCTCTTCAGGGTGCTAAGACACAGTGCTAAGGCATTTTTTCCTGTCAGAGAAAAGTCCTCGAAGAGTGAACAGAAGAACAAGGATTTCCCTTCCCTTGCCCTGGGAGAATCCTCGCCCCTCCATAGGGCAGCGCTCCACTGACCCACACCTGGCCCTCGCTCAGCCTAGGTCTGGTGGGGACCCAGGCTGCCACTGCTGACCAAGGGGCAGCTGGCACAGCTCTCTGCAGCCAGGCTTTAAAAGTTTCCCCATTACATTTATAAATCTGAGGTTTCAAGTGAACAGCTGAACCCTTCCCTCCAAGCTGAGCTGCGAAATGAGGAAGAAATGATGATGACGCTGGGGAGCTTGGCCCCAAGGACTTCCCCTGTGGAAAGAAATAATGGTAATGGGAGGTCTAATTAAGAAGGCCAGCAGCAAATTTACATGCTGCAGTTTGTATCTTTCTTGCCCACTTCTCCCCCTGCATCTCACACTTAATTGCTAGGGGAGCCCATTCTTCCCTCCCAAAGCTAACAGACACCTCCAGCCCTCCCTGTACTCTCCCGATGAGCAGGAACCTTCCACCCCATGCTGGGGGGACATGGACTGCCTGCTGGGAGATGGTGCCACAGCCCCGAGGAGACATTGTGTGACTGCTGGAGACAAGCATGGCAACCGGCTCGGCTCAGGAGCCAACAAAAGCTTTATTAGCCAGCTTTACCAAACATCTCTGTGGTGACCATCTCTCCGCTATGGCTCCGTGCTGCGTGCAGCAAGGCAAAAGACCCAGATGAGTAGTAAATGGAATGATTGCTTAGCTTGCCATGCTGCCTGGAGGCAATAATATGGTATCAGAGCACCGTCTCACTGGGTATGCCAAGGAAATACAGTCATGCCATGGAGGTAAGGCTGTAAGTGTAAGGATAGGAATAAACAGGGGCAGAAAATAAGAAGAGAACTAGGCAGCATGGGGGCTGTCAGGGTCAGTGCAATGAGCATAGGGCTGCATTACACTTGCTTTAGGCAATCTCAATTTTGGCATTTCATAGATGGATACCTAATTTTGCACCTGTAAGCTGCTTTGAGCACACATTTGTATTAAGTAATTATTTTTTTAAAAAAGTACACGGGGGAAAATATCTTTTTTCATGTGGATCCATCACCACCCTCTGAGGGACCCTTAGCAGGGCTGCAATCCCTAGATCAGCCCCCTTTCCGCTTGTCACACCAGCTCTTTATGGGATGGTGGAGCAGGGCTGCTCAGCTGCTGGCCCACAGGCAAAGGTGCCTGGGCTGCCAAGGGCGGGGATTAAGGGGTTGCTCATGCGGAGCACCCAGTCCCCTGTGGGGGCTGATGCCCATGCTGTGTCATGATTTGGGAAAGAAAAGGTTCTTCAATTCAATATTGGCTAGAGGTTTTTTTCTCTCCCTTTTACTAGTAATGTTGGCAGAACTCTGGGGAAAGTTTTACAACGCTGGGGGGAAATATTTCTTTCCCTATGGAGAAGTTTTCAAGAGCTCAATGGGCTGTAATTAGCTTTGAAACATGAATTAGTAATCACTTAAGTACCACATTTAAAGTATCTGGGCTCAAGGATTGCCTTTTTTTGGTAATATAATGGTATTTAAACTTAATAAATTTGTATTTGCAGTTTTCACTTTTTAGAGAGTTGCTGATTTTTGAGGGGTTGATTTTTGCTTTTTTCAACAAGAGAAATGTATGAAGACTTGGTGTGATCTTAGTACAGAACCAAGGAAGATCATGGCTAGGTCTCCTGTGGATTCATACAGCACGCTGGAGTCTGTATTTCCCATCATTCATTTTCCTGCAATACTAGGAAAGATAATTTTTGTAGGAATGGTTGAAGCTTGTTCCTGCTCTGGCAGGGGGATTGGACTAGATGATCTTTCAAGGTCCCTTCCAATCCCTGATACTCTGTGATTCTGTGAAGCTTGGAAAGGAAAGTATCCTTTAATGCCACCGCAGCCACGGCGCCAAGAAACGCTAGCTGCTAGTATCTGCAGGTAGGACAGGTCGGGCTCCAAGACATACAGGCAGGTACGAGCTCAAAACCAGGTGGAGTTACAGGGTGAGTATGCTTTGGTTCAGTAGGAGCTGTGACCCACTACACACGTGCAATTACCGAAATGGGAGATGCTCATAAACTCTCCCTATAAATTACCTGCCTTATAACACTCCCATTAATACAGCACTTAAGGAACCTATCCCAGGCAGGACCAGCAAACATGAAGCCTGGGCAGCTATTACCTACAAGCTGCTCCACACTGGCCCCTGGGCCAGGACTGTCAGCCTCCAGCAGCCTGCAGGGTTGTCACCGACCTTCCCAGGATGCTGCCACCACCACAGAGCAGCACATCCAGCACCTCCTCTTCCCCCAGCCTTCTGTCTCAACAGCTTTGCTGGGCTTCCTGAGGAGCAAAGGCTAACTGATTAAGGAGATGGATAGCTTTGCTCTTTTTTTGCATTTTATACTGAGTCTTTGAATAGCTTCAGGTCCTACGGTGAAAGCAATGTTCCTAAGTTTCCCTATTAGAAAGGGATGTCGTGACGGTAGGGTGGGAGATGCACAGAAATGCAGGCTGCCCCTGGGCCACTGGAGTAAGGAGCTCAGCTCCTTTCAGCTACACAGTTGCAGTCTCCCTTAAAAATATCAACAACAACAAAACCCCAAAATTATAGTAATTTCTGAACCTGAACTGTTCCTCTGCTGTTTCTTATTATTTCTGAGTGGATCAAGTGATGCTTGTTTAAATAATGGCAAATGCAGCTTGCCTTGGATGACTGAGATGATTAATAGTAGCTCTTTTTCGGAATCAGGCTCTATTTCCGCAAAGGCACTGAAATTGCAGCCCAAACAAGTACCAACCAACAGGTTCAGATGACGGCAAGGGCTGCAGCAGCGGTGCTGCTGGCCAAGCCGTGGGCCCCAGTTCCCGGTGGCCGAACTCTTGCCTTCCCCATGAGCAGCCTGTGGCTGGCTTCTCAAAGAACAGCTGTGTTACAAACACATGCTGAAAATGCTGTAAACTATTTCTCTTGGCCTGAAGTGGCAAGGCATTGTGGCAGTCCATCACGAAGCTGAAGCTCAACCTGTCCAACAGGTGGACAAATCACAGCTGATGTTCTTGCTGCATTGCTGCCTGCAATAAACTTGCCCGTGGCGTTGATGGCGGTTACACACAGCTGACTGTCCCAAGAGGGTTTCAACGCTGGCCACCCTGCACAGTTACAGTAGTCAGGAGGCAATGTTTAGCACCAATGAGCTGTGGTGTTTGCCCTTGCCTCGCTCCCAGATGGTGCAAGCTATATCTGATACTTTTCCTCAGTCTCCCTATTTCTCTCTTGCCAACCGGTGTCTTGTATTTGAGAACAATTTGGAGCCCTTTTCCTATACAAGTAAGATAAGTTTTCCAAAGCCACCCAAGTCCTCTGCTTGTGGTTGAAGAAGGCATGCTGTGTGCACAGGTGTGCAAAAACTCAGGGCAAACTCTCTCATTTCTCTTCCCTGGAGAAACAATAAGCTGCTTTTAAGACACGGTTTGCAACAAGGCACTATATGTAGTGTACACTATGTGTAGTGCCTTGTTGCTGCCTTGAATAAGGAAAGGATAGATTTAGCTGGTAGCTAAGGAGGACTTTCCATCTGTTGGGTCTCATTCATCTTCTGACGAGGCTGTGATACTGGGCTAGTGCCAAAGGGCAGTTCTGCATTGCACAGGGTGCAATATGCCCACCTCACCCCAGGCTCTGCAGCTTCCCCAGCACTGGCACTCCAGACACTCCTGGATAAATGGCCAGGAAGGGTTCATGTACCCCCCTGGGAGTCTTCAGCCCTTCCCTGACCAACACACAGGCTAGTGGAGAGCAGAGCTTCACCTGGCAATGTTATGGGGTCCCAACACCCCAAAGACATTTGGAAATTCAGACCCTCTGCAGCAAGTCTGCCAAAATGGCATGGGGGCTAATAGCAAAGGGCCCAGCTTCCCTGCCATGCTGGAGTTAGTCCAGTCTGTTTCCAGCTGACTAAAGCTAAACAACACTGTGGAGGACATGACCCACAGGTCCTGCCTGCTGCAGGGGTCTAGAAGAACTGCACTTCTCAGTCCTGGCAGTCCCTTCCAGCCCCATATTGGTACCAATGGTGCAATTTTCAACATCACATTCAAAGACCAAGATTTTTGGTGTTTGTTTGTTTGTTCTTTCCCCAATTAACATTCTCAGTGGTTTGATTCCTTGAGAAAGATACAATCTGTGCCACCCGGGGAAGGGACTAGTGAGGCTGCACATCTCTGCATCTAAGACACAATCCCAAGACAGCCCAACAAACAAGGCCTGATTGACTAAACGGAGCATGTTGGCAGCAGCCTAATGAACTGGCCTGTAAAATCTTTAAAGTGGAAGATGGGCACGATACACCAGCCTGTCATGTAAACTTTATCTTCTCTGTTTTGTGCAGGTTAATGAACAGAAGAATCCCTAGCCATGAAGAACCTTATATGCACTTTCCAACTTATCAATGTTCTTCATTTTTACCACTTACCCTTCAGGAAAAAAATACGATGAGATAAACAATAGAATCATAGAATCATTTAGGTTGGAAGAGACCCTTGGGATCATCAAGTCCAATCATCAGCCCGACTCTAAAAGTTCTCCCCTACACCATATCCCTCAACACCACATCTAATCTACTCTTAAACACAGCCATGCCTAAGTGACACTTCATACACTGAGTATTTTCTGCAAAGGAAAATGTGAGCATATAGAGGTACTCACAAATGTGTAATGTGTGTAAAATACAGCTATTATGCCATCTGTGATCATCATCATCATCACCATTGTATAATATACCTGTATACCTTATACTCTGACTGACATGGAATACACTTTTTTCCTCATGGGAAAGGAGAGCATGTGGCAGGGGAAGGACAAAGTAAAAGTGACTGAGTGCTTTTAAAGCTAATATGTGTTTCTGAGAGGTAGCATTGCATGGCAGCAGAGATGATCTGGCAGGTGAGAAGAGTGGTCCCAAGCATGGCTAAACCTGGCACTTTCCTTGAGGTATTCCCAGCCGCATCAGTTCTGGACCACGAGCAAAGGGGATGCTGAGTTTTACGAGCTCTGTGCCTGAGCGCAGGATTGCTGCGCCCTTGGATGCCACAGTGGAGCCATCAGGCAGAGCCTCAGCACACTATAACAACATTGCATCCCCCCTTCCCCACCTACGCAGGAGATCGGGAGATCTCATTTCAGGTCTGCAAGCTCTGACAGTGTCCATTTCAGCGCTATTGCAATTCCACCTGTTACACCACCGCTCTTTATTCCCACTTAATGTATTGTGGCACTCGCGGTGGTGTTGCAACGACAGCTGACAGATTCCCCTGCCTTCACAAATCCACTCCTGTCGGGTTGCAGGTGCTTTTGCTAATCGGATAATGCTGTTGTTTTGGTTGCGCTCACGTTTGTCTCTGCTAAATGACAAGCCATAGCTTGTACTCTGCTCTCCAGCGCTTCCCTTTCAGGCTTCACAGTTGTACTTGCCATTTCACCTCCTGAGCGTATCAAAGTTGTTCTCGCCGCTGTGTGGTACGGTGGCAGTTCAATCACGGCGGAAGGATGCGCGGTGGCAGTCCCCGGCAGCGCCTGGCACCCGGCAGCCCTCATTAGCCTGTCACGGAGGCAGCCCTGAAATCGATGGGAAACAAAGGGCAGTCACCTGAAACTTATCCCCAGTTTGGTTTCTGCTGATTGATCTGCCAACTCCACTGGGGAAAAACAAGTTATGCTGGATGCCAAATATTTGTGGGTCCACTCCCTTCATCCCAGGAGCACTTCTAGTTAGAAGCCAGGGAGGTAAATGCAGGAAGAGAGGAGCCCCCCCCCCCGCTTTCTCTGGCATTGGTTGTTTCTATAAATCTCATTCTTACTAATAAGCCCGGGTGTAAATGAGGTACTGCTGAAACGCACAGACACTCTGACTGTAATGGAGGACTCAACCCAGAGATTTCAGCACCAAAACCACAAGCTTAAAAAAAGAGATTTCTCATTATATAGTCATGACCCCAGGCACAAGACCAAGATTTTACATATTCCCCCTGTTAAACAAGCTTGTTCACCAGCGTCTGAAGCCCAGAGCAGCTCCAGCCTCTCCCAGGAAGAGCTGTGCCCATCACACCACAGAACCAGGGCTCCTTAAGGGCTCTTGCTGCAGGACCTGAACTTTCATGCAGCTCAGTTGCTTGGGAGAAGACTGCCAAATCAAGGACGGGTACAATTAATAATTGCCCTCCTGCCTGGGATCAGAGCAACTAATTTTGCTAATAATACGATTCCCTGCTTTGCCACAGATAAAGGACATCTAATTTAGCACAAGTTGGAAGAGCCTGCGTGGTGCAAGGCTCAGCCTCTGCATATGCAGGTAATTTCCAGTGAAGCATTAAGCCCAGCAGCAAATCTGAAGCGACTGTGTTTCTTGGTGGGTTATTGTGCGGCACCAAGTTTCCAGCTGATTTTCGTAGCACCTCAGAATACAGCCAGACTAAAGCACGGTGGCGTTGGAAAGCTTCTTGTTGTACGAGTTTACTTTGCTTTCTTTAGAAATCTTACTTACCACAGATCAGCTACCAGGATTAAAAGATTAAATATAGGGAACATGGAAGGGTACTGTGGAAGAAAGTTGAGATGAAGGCCTGCCTCTCGATAGGAAAATGGGAAACAACACAGTCGGTGGCACTTTTTGTTGGTTTTACTGGTGGTTGGAGCTGCAAGGCTGAGAGTGACGGTAAGAAGGGAAGAATGTGACTTCAGATCATGTCCATAAAAGATCTACCACAGATTGATGTTCTGCTTAACAACTCAGAAAGAAAAAAATAAAATCCTACATATTTAAAACAGATTTAAAATAAATAATTAGCCATGTTAATCTGGCATATTAAAGAAGCTCCGTAACTCCAAACTACCCGACACACTACTCCAAGCTCTCGACACATCTTCATTTAGCAAACTATGGGCATGCAGAACGTCTCCTTGTTGGGCTATAGAAGATAAAAGTATATGGCAGCTTCTGCATGGGTGCAAAGATCATGTTGGGCAAAGCATCGTGCCTGCAACAGAAATGAACAAACACAACTGTACCGTGACATCCAGAAAGCATCGAGGAGCACATGGCTAGAAATGTCAGAGTGAAGCAGACAGAGAAGGGTACACCCAAATTCCAAGGCTAAGGGGGAAAGCTTTTCCACAAGGAGTGATAACAAGAGAGATCAGATGCATAGTTTGAAGAGCTTTCAACTAGAAACAATCACAAACAGTTCAGAGTGGAAAAAGCTGGAAGGTGAGGGTAGAACGTGAAGTATCTTTACAGGACAGATAGGAGCAAGCTCAAGAGCAGTTGAGGAGCTTTTAAGGATATCACTGGTGAAAACTTATAGTTTTCAGTCACACAAGTCATAGACGGTCATAGCTAACCACGGCCACACAAGTTAGCATGGGACCAGAAAACTCAGGAAATTTAATATGAAGATTAAAACTTGCAATGTCAAACTTTCCAATGAGGGATGTCTCTAGATTGGGTACCTGTCACCAAACCCACTAAAGTCAATGAACTTGACAAAGAAAAGCAGTAGGTCATGTGACTGTGTGTCTCTTGGGCTGTTAGGCCCAAGACCAAGAGGGTACACGGCACCAAAAGCTACAACAATAACTTGCAAAAAGCCTTCCCAGGAGCAAGGGGACTCACTGTATGCTTGTGAAAGGTGTAGGGCTGTCACCCAGGGATATAAATGTATGTCATGGAAAAGAAGAGCCCTGTTCTTGTTACCACCTGCAATGTTTCACAAACCTGAAATTAAGGGATTAAAAGAAGCATTGCAGAAGAAGAGGGCAGATAGCATAGCTTGTAGCATATGAAACAAGAGCAGGCTTTGTAACAGCAAAGGAGAGGAAGGGGGCCTGGAGAGGTACCAGGTCTTGCTTTGACCCGTAGGCCAGATCACAGACAGCAGGTAGAAACCCAATTCTTTCACAAATCAACAGTTTTGGCAGGATTTTATCAGCTTCCAAAGGACCAGATGCTCCAAACCAGAGCTCTGTCTGGGAGTGAAGGTGAAGACACTAGCCCTGGAGAGCTCGTAGCCCTCCTGCAAAGGGACAGGCACCCTTATAAATTGCTGTAGCTTGATGCAGCCCTGCTGAAGGCTCCAGCATACACAGCAGGCACCACAGCTGAGACCAAGTCTTGAAATAACCTTCCGGAGCGCTTTGAGAGCCAAAAACACTTCAGAGTTATTGCAGACGCAAGAGAGACTTGCAGGAATGAAAGCACCCATTGATTGTGTGCCATGTGGGGGCAGGCAGTGATCAGAATCCCAAATCAAGGAGGACGTTTGAGGCAGCCAAGAAGATACAGCCCAAACCTCAGCAGAGTCAGATGTCAATCCCAGACAATTTAATTATGTCTGGAGAAACCAACCACAAAGGCAGTAAAGCCTGCTGATTATAAGCAACAGTGAACAAGCTGAGATTGAAAGAGGTAAACAGAGAAATTTAGAAATTGCAAAGGAGGTTGAAGTAGGTCAGTGTGTTCACACCCAGCAATGCAACTCAAACCACTTACTAAAGAAATGGCATTGCTCAGATACAGAGTAAGTATGACAGCTAGAGCAGTGGACATAGAGGAAGGGTGAGAGCAAGGATCTGAAGCATTTACCACCATTGCTATCCAGTATTTCCTTCTCCTTCCCCTTCAACCACTACAACCAGGCATATGCTACAGCCAAAACACAGCTGCAAATAAATAATAGGACTTTGCCAAGCAATGGCAATGATAGTAAAATGTTCCATGGTCTCTGGTTCCCACCTTCACAAGCATCTATTTCATTAGGATGGCCATATTTTTTCCTCTTAAACTATAATCCATCAAACAGTGTGACATTTGTTGAGCTGCAACTCAGACTTAACATGCTTGGTGATGATGAGATGATGATCAAGTGTCTCTGCTTTCAGAAAGCTCCTAAATGAAACAAAACAAAAAAAAAGCCATTGAAAGAGAGCAAGCGCAAGAGGTTTACAGAAATAGCTGAAGAAAGGAAAGGTGGTGTTTCACCCCAGAAATACAGGCTGTAGCTGGTAGCGAGCTTTGCAGGTGGCATAGCAAGGACAAGGGACACAGTTTGGAAAGACACTCTAGGTCACGTAGGTCATTGTGCAGTTTTTTGATGGTCATTCCCTCACTCTGTAGCATCCTGACAGAAATTTTCCTAAACTACTGAATTGCCACAGAAAAGGAAAAGGCAGGGAGTAGCGCCCTGGCAGGTAACCATGAGTGCCTTTGAAGCTAAGTGGAAAGTTTGAAAGAATAATGCTGTTAATTCAGAATAGCAGCCAGAGTGACACCCAGGAAGAGTCAGTGTGTTCAGTTTGATGAGATACAGTCAAATGATTTGGAGAAAGCAGGAACCCCCCATGTGAACACTATCAAGCCCAATATGCTGTATCTCCAGCAAAAAGAGGAGAGTAGGGAAAGAAACACAAAGAGGAAATACTGTAAGCAGCAACAAACCCTTAAAGCACAGGATGGAGTAACCAATTGCCCTACACATTCCCAATGTGAACATTCAGTCATTTAGGGAGTATCCATAGGAAATGTGGACACGGCATCTCCCACGATGCCAAAAAGGAAAGCATGCAAGGGGGAGTGTGGGAAAGCACTTTGCAACTACCCCACACACCAACACTGAAATGGAGAGAAAACAGCCTGAAGGCTAGGTATGGAAAGTGAGAAGGACCTCTAAGTCTACCCTGAAAGGCATTCAAGTGGGGGCTTTTCAACCTGAGGCAGCTGACTGAGGGGCTCAGATCAGCCATGTTAAATCCCTGCTCCGCCTCATGGCATCCTGATGCCATGAACAAGGTTCATGCCCAAGTACCCTAGTAATGTTCACAAGTAAATAACTCATATCTCAAACATAGGAGAGCTGTGGACTTAACTGAACTACTTAGACACTTTCAATGTAAGTCTATGACTCCTGTGATATCCGTGGCTTTTTGAGGTCCAGTCTGCTCTGGGTGATGAGTAGCTGGAATTTTATCACAGCCTGATTCTCACCATCCTTTCTAACTACCAAAATCTGACTTCTGAAAGGGCCTCCATCTGTCTCCTATCTTACTTTAATTTGCTAACTTGTGCCCTGTCCCCATCTGGCAATTGGCTGGAGTTTTGTTTTGTTTTGGTTTGTTTTGTTTTGTTTTGTCCCCTTGAGTTACTCAAGGAGACACAGAGCTGGCTGAGTACATTAGATCATCAGATGTCCCTTAAAGTAGTTGCTGCATTTATTTGAATAGGGATTAGCAAGATTAAGAATGTTTTCTTTAAATGAATACTGTAGCCTACAATTTTCAATTGGTAATTTTTGTCCATTATATTGATTTGTAGTGAAAGGACTTTGATGTTTTTTACTGTAGTATGAAGAACGCAGCATTAAGTATTGCTGCTGTGAAAACCAAAAGTTTTAGAATTTTGTTTGTGACTGTGAAAAAGCAGATGCACAAATCCCATTGAAATTCAATGAAAATTGACCCCTCGCCTCTGTAAGTTGCTTTGAAAGGCACATGTATAGAACTTCCAGAAGTAACTTTACACACAATTAGTATTTCCTCTCAAACATTCTTCATAAAACTTCACACATTGTTATTTTTTGAGGGGAAAAAAAGATTGGGAGGGCATTTCTGACACAGCATTACCGACATGGAAAAGTGTTTCAGCCCATCCCTTATCTCTCTTTCTCTCTCTGAAGTCCTTTCGCTAGCTGCACTGCTCGCATCAATACAGTACAGAAGGAAACCTCAGTCTAGTTTACCCTTCTTTCATCTCAATTCCACCTCCAGCTGCATCCATTATTTTATCCTATGCCTTTGCAAAAAAATAATGGAGCTTCTGCAGCTCTTTAAAGAAGCTGTTTAAATTTCCTTTATCAGAGGGGAATATTTGGATGGAGAGCTGGCTAGTCAGAATCCCAAGCACATTGCTCTGTCAGCTTCATGCTCGATACATCACAGCTGGCATAACACCAGCAGCTGGTGTAGGCTTACTGTGAGTACCTGAGGTTGCTCCAGCATCTCCAAGCTGTCCATGTGTATAACTCAAGGAAATGGATGTGGGTCAGGTCATTAACTTGCTTTCATATGAACCCAAGGAAAGCTACTCCTTTCTTCTTTTAATGCTTGTAGAGTTCAGCCAGGTGTTGACCCCTGTACAAGCCCTGTACCACGCTTTGCTGTTTACGCCCGTCCATCAGGCTTTGGCATCAGCCCCCTGACTCAGATCAGGTCAGTGAGCAAGCACTAGCTGCGTGCAGCCCCTTCCAACGCTTGCTGGCACACCAGTAAGCAAACGCAGCCGCTAACACCTCATTTCTGCAGTGGCATTATCTGCCTGTTTGCAGACAAGGCCTAAGCTGGGCTGTAGGAAAGGAATACTTAATCATTTGTTGCCTGTCTCCTGCACAAGGTTCTGCATGAAAACCAAGGGATTTTATTCTTCCTGCTGGAGGGAATGGGACAGGGGAAAATGAAGTGCTTAGAAACCCTTTTCTTTCCCAATCATGCTGTGCCTGTCCAAATTATACAGTCATTCTCCGTGCACACTTACTGGGAGAATAATAGTAGCAATAACAACAACAACAACAATAATAATATCTTTATGAAATACTGTAAAGGGAAACTAATTAGTAAGTGTTACTGTACCCTTTCTGTGTGTTTGTTAAACTGTGGTGGAAGCACACACATCGGTATGCTGAGGACAGGTGAGTAATGAGAGCCTAGCCTCCTCTCAACATATACCTATCACCAAGTTCAGAATCTGTAAAGAGAAAAATAGAAAGCATTCAGTACTTTTTTTCTCTCTGTCTCTTCGTATATATATTCTTATGCATGCAGAGACTCCGCAGCTTTATTTCTGTAAGGTCACAAACAAATATAACTCCTCCCGCCCCAAAAGTTAAACCGAATTGCAGCTCAGCAGCACTACTTTCAAAGGCTTTTCGATGGCCGCTTCTCTGCCTTTGAATACCTCTTTGGCACTCAAATCCTTGGAAGAGGAGCGCTTGCAAGCTTGGGTCTGAGGCGTTTCCTGGTGCGTGCTCTGTATCTTTTAGGACCTGTGCGATCGCAGCTCACTGCACATCTCATCAAATCAGCTCGGCTGGGATTATGCATTCACAGCACAACTCGGCTCCTTCTATTGACAGGAGATTGGCTTTGGGGTGTCTTAGCTACAATAATGCTCACAGTGTGCCTAGTCTAGCCAAGAAAAGATTGAAGAAGACATCTACCATTTAAGTCCTGGCTTCCTTGCTTTAATATGAAAGAAAGCTTGACATTTTATGTCAGAGCAGGAATCTATCTGAACGTCTTTGTCTAAAATTTCTTCTCCCTCCACTGACATACGGTTTGTAGCAATCCATGTGATTGCCTTGGTCCTATCCAAGGAGGGACTGGACTCGAGCAGCACTGCAAAAATGTAATGCATTTTGAGAAAATTACTCTAAAAGCGGAAAAAAAGAATCTTGAAAAGCACTTTGAGATGTAAGCTATTACGTAAAAGGTCTGCTGTTATTGTTATTATTAGTCATTATTGTAGATAATGATGAAAATGCTCGCCTGGCTTCAAAAAGCTCATTCTTCTGCTGTGATTCAATCCCATTTTGAAGAGTTAAGCCTTCATCCCTCAACTCTGTGTTGATTAACTTTGAGTTTGCTGAGGAAGCAAGACTAATTCTGTCCATTGGTTGATTTTCAGTCCCAGTAACCTCAGGACTTTTTCAACTCACTGGCCAATTTAACCAAATGTGACAGAGAGCCAAAGATATTCACACTAGGAATTACCTGTGGGTTGCATGAAAGAAGGAAGGTGGATGGAAAAGACCCCATTAATGTTCCCAGCTGATGGAAAGGGCACAGTGTGAGCATAGCTGCTATTACACAGTACAAAGTCCTCTTAGGTACTCAGCCTTAAGCCACGAATCCATAGAAAACCAGGTCTCACTGGATCTTGTCTTCAAACACTTCTTTATTATTCTCTCTTGATAGCAAACCAAATAACCTCCTAAGTAAAGATTTGAATTGTAGATGACAACATAGCCTGTGCTAGCATGTAAAATTAAACCTTGGTATTATTCATAGCTCACCAAGCCTACAGGGTGTGGTATGACTTTACTTGAAAGCTGCCAAGTTTTCCTCCTGGTGGTACGGCTGTTGCCCTGTTTCCCTGCGCAGCAGCAGAGGTGTTCTGAATACAGCTCGTTAGTTTATTATTGTTGTTTTCATTCCTTCCGACTCCCTCTCAGTCCCCAGCTCAACTCAGTTTCTTTTTGCTTTGCCCCATCAGCATCTACTTTTTAACATGCCTGGCACGTGGTTTCGGTTCTTGTTGACTTTCTCCTATGACCAGTACTTGTGGCCTGTGAAGACATATGTGTGGATCCAGCTGCAGAAGGAAGTTTTACATAACAAAACGAGAAATTATTTCTAAAGCTCCTGTGGAAATCAGTTGCCAACAACGAGACTTTTTTTTTTTCTCTAAGAGAATAATATCCAAAGTCCGAATCTGTCCCTTTCCCCCTCCTGTTAACTTCAGCTCACGAAGCATGAGACTTTTTAGTTCTACGTGCTGGGAACTGATTGTGGGGCAGCCAAACTCGCTTATCTCTGCCCTCTCCATTTCAGAGGTGACTAGAATTTGCTGAAATTAAATCTAAAAGTAAAAGGTTCAGCAAATACTAATTTGTATTTTATAGGAAATTAGATTGGACTGCATTGCAGGCATTTTTTCGTATCTAGTTATAGTCTTAAAAATGTCACAGCTCCAAAGTTTGTAGACACAGCACACTTTAAATGAACGGGGGAAAATGATTTTAGAAAGTAAATCATAAATTCACACACATGAGTAACCCCTGTGTGTCTTGACTGAAAGGCTTAGTACAGTGTTTCTGCGCTTCCAGTCAAGCAGCTAAAATCCCTTTGACTCCAGGGCTCCCCCAATAAACTGCTCGCACATCCTTTAAGGACGCCCTGCGTTCGCTGAAATTATTCACCAAATAATTTAGAAGAATGAATAAACGTGAGAAAATCGTGACCTACTCATGGGCAATTACCAGAGGAGGGGGGAGGGCCCGCAAAATTGATCAGATTCATTACTCACTGTCACTGAAAGCAATCCACCTGGCTCTGCTCCCAAGCCTCCCCCGTGTAAATCACATCCCTCACAACCCGAAGGAGCCTCATTTGCCAAACACGCTGAGCGGCGGCAGCGGCGCTCGGCTAATGGCTTCGGCTCCGTCACAGTTTCAGCCCTAAATCAGGAGGTAGGAATGGCACTAAATATCTACTTTTAGGAGATAGCTAATTGACTAAGGGGAGGGCTTCGCAGATAGCTCCTGGCGATTTATCCCCTTCCCATTGCTATCGACAAGGCAAATACCTCCTCTTTGAGCCAGGGCTATCCAGCCATTACAGCACATAAAATATTGATGCAAATTAATGTGTAAAAAAGAAAAAACAAAAACAAAAACCCAAACCTAGCTGAAGTTCCTGTAATTCTAGCTGGGCCATAAAACTGGGTTTCTTTGAGAGCCTGGCCATGAGGAAGCGAGAGGGGAGGGTGGCGATGGGCTCTTGCAATCTGGACCCGCGGCACTAGATGGCAAAACAGCGTCAGTTTTGGCGGCTCAGCTCAGGCTGCTGCCACAGGACCGCCCCTCTCCCCCAGCCCAAAGCAAGTCGCTGTGGGTTCATCCCTCCTGTGAGCATCCCGCGGATGAAGGGCTGTGCACCCCTTGCCTTTTCGTCCGACCGACCTCCCGCCTACGACCCACTGGGGTACCCTGCGACCACAGAGTTCGGCATCTTATAAGATCAGATGTGGCTCTTGAATACTGTAGTTGAGGTGATCATACATGGATGAATAGGTGGCTATTCTTCTTATTGCTGTTTCTGGGATTAGTTGTTTGCTCTGAAGTTGCCCTCAGGAGCTCTAGATCCCATGCAAAAGCAGTCCTCACTCCCAAAGAGATAATCCGGCCACTGGGTGGAAAACCTTGTCTCATCTCCTTATTGAACAAAAAGGGATTTACATTTAATAGACCCATGGGGAAACACCTCTCCTTTCAATTTTATGTCAGTCTATGCATTGGCTGGTTTACTGTGTGAGAGAAGCTGCCACCTATGCAGTTAAGCTACAAGGCATAGGAGTCTGTTCTCCTCTTCCTCCTCTGTTACCGTCAAAAGGAGTTACAGAGGAAAAGGTGGAATCTCTAGGATCCAGTTTTGGATCAAACAACCAAAATTTTCCAGGTCTAAGTCAAAGGAAACATGGATCTCTGAGCAGTCCAATAAACTCCTCACAACTGCAATACTATCATTTATCCCATATTTGGGATAACCTCTGTTCCCACACCGTATCTAACTGTTGGACCCAAAGAATCCATTTAAGTTGGAGACTGCAACTTTTCGAGTTTCATCTGAAGGCAATATCCAAACTGCTCTGTTCTTTTAATGGCTGGGAACTCNACCCCTTGCCTTTTGTCAAGGGTCATTTCGTCATCACCGACATCCCGCCTACGACCCACTGGGGTACCCTGCGACCACAGAGATCGGCATCTTATAAGATCAGTTGTGGCTCTTGAATACTGTAGTTGAGGTGATCATACATGGATGAATAGGTGGCTATTCTTCTTATTGCTGTTTCTGGGATTAGTTGTTTGCTCTGAAGTTGCCCTCAGGAGCTCTAGATCCCATGCAAAAGCAGTCCTCACTCCCAAAGAGATAATCCGGCCACTGGGTGGAAAACCTTGTCTCATCTCCTTATTGAACAAAAAGGGATTTACATTTAATAGACCCATGGGGAAACACCTCTCCTTTCAATTTTATGTCAGTCTATGCATTGGCTGGTTTACTGTGTGAGAGAAGCTGCCACCTATGCAGTTAAGCTACAAGGCATAGGAGTCTGTTCTCCTCTTCCTCCTCTGTTACCGTCAAAAGGAGTTACAGAGGAAAAGGTGGAATCTCTAGGATCCAGTTTTGGATCAAACAACCAAAATTTTCCAGGTCTAAGTCAAAGGAAACATGGATCTCTGAGCAGTCCAATAAACTCCTCCTCACAACTGAAATATTATCGTTTATCCCATATTTGGGACAACCTCTGTTCCCACACGGTATCTAACTGTTGGACCCAAAGAATCCATTTAAGTTGGAGACTGCAACTTTTAGAGTTTCATCTGAAGGCAATATCCAAACTGCTCTGTTCTTTTAATGGCTGGGAACTCAAGAGAGTTGATGGCAAGAACGCTGTTCCTCTGCCCTGCTGCAAGATGGTGTGTGCATAAGGCACTAGAGGCTAATGATCATGATGTGACCCCCCTGGAGATGTTTTATGTGTGGTCCCCTTCCTTGTGAGCAGGTGAGCCTGTATTGCTGAAATGTGACTTCCAAAATGGAGCTTTCACTCACAAAGTTTTGCAGAAGCTTTCAGCTCTGTCCCTCCCTTTAATATTTCTCTCTATCCTTGCAATATTCACTCCTTCACCTTCGAGAGAAGGTGCTGGTGCTGCCTTTGATGAGGTGCTGGTCAGATAGTCCCAAAAATTACCTTCCCCTCGTCAGCTCAGCATAACTGTTCACCAAACGATGGGGCTGTAGTGATTCCCATAAAACTTTGCACTGGGGGATAAAAATGAAGCAACGGGCAGCACACACATGGTAACTGAGGGTTGTATTCTTTCTCTTCAGAGTTGAAAGGAGTCATAACTGTTGCCAAGTCCAGATAATTTCTCCCTACAGGACGGGGCTAACATGAAAAAAACCTGCTCTCTCCCGGTGCGGGCTTCTAGCAAGTAAGATGTATTATGCTCATCCTTGGGTATTTAAGTAACGCTGTCTCACTCTGTATAAAACAACTTATAATATGAATGAAAAAAAAAAAATAGCTATGGATCGTGAAGCAAGTGGGAATGGATAATCAATTTTTATCACTAATATTGCGGGTAAGACCAATAACTCTGAATGAATTATGAAAGTCTCTACTCTGAGCAGATGTGTCTCCTTTCCAAGCAGTCTCATTTCAGCCCAGCCTTAGTAACAGAAATAAAGTGTTGAGTTAAACACATTAATACAAACCAAACATTTGTTTTCATTGTCCGTCATAATTCTTCTTACAAGGTAGGAACGTGAAATTCTCACAGGTGGGCTGGCCACGGGAGGCACAATAACAATGGACTAGAAAATCCTTTCAGCTTTACAAACATGGGTTCCAATCAAGCTTAAGTAAGTGACAGGTGAAATGGGGCTATTGATTTCAATCTAGTCCCATTTGGCTACAGCAAAAATTCACCACAACAGTGTCTTAGTGCTAAAGGGATGCCGTCAGCTAAAAGATAACACTGCTGCTGGAGAACATTTGCAGTACTATTCAGGGCAACTGAGATTACTGGACCAGTTTAGATTGCTAGGGCTGAAAGACATCAGAGAGTAAACATACATCATCAAATCATGACGATGTATCAAATCATACATCAAATAAACACACATCAGAGGTATGTTTATTTTGTGCTTTTTGACAGTGCTTCCCGCCAGACCTGTGCCCCAGATCTCCTTTCCAGTTGCATGGTAGGGCAGACGTGATGAGTATGTGCAGGTCAGGCTGGGAAACACGTTTTTCTTGAAACCGGTCTCTCAAAGAAAAAAGATTCACACGGAGTCAAAAATCCCCTGATGACCAGGTAAGGTCATCATCATCCTCTTTACCAGGCCAAGCAGGAAGGTCTACCTGATTTTCCTTTCTGCCCCTGCACCCATCTGGCCAGCAGCCCACCCGGAAATCCACTGAGGAGCTTTGGCTACCAGGCCTGCAGCAACCTGCTGCAAGCCGTGATGGTGGAGGAGGAGAGCGTTGCCCTCCAGTCACACTATATGGGGCATGTTCATCTCTGGGGGATTTACAAGCAAGTACTGATGAATCCACACCCGGGTCAGGAAGCCTGTGTGGGAGGAGATGATCTTTTTCTGCCTCACTGTACACGTGAGTAATTTTGTGTCGTTCAAGCCTACACCTCCGGTTAAGGTCTGGTACACACAGAAGTGAAAAACCTGGTCTTCGGTTTGTGGTGGTCAAGGATAGATTGCACGAGGCACTGAGAAAAAGAAAAGACAGTGCTTTATGCAAAAGGAAATACAACTGTTGGGCTATAAAATCTTCCAGGAGCCCTCACAGTCAGGTGTACTGCCTGAAACCCTTTGTAACTTCGTTTTGAAAGCCCCCCTAGGTACCAAACGGAGTGAGGGTACACAGACTGCATGGGATGGGGAGTGGTGTGGAAATGCCTGAGCTAGTTTGGTCCAAGGGGCTTGGGAATGAGCACAGGGAGCTCTGTTAAACCTGGTCTTCACCATCACTGCTTAACGTCTGAATCCCCGGCCCGAGGTAACCAGCTCAGGCCCACAGCAGGAATCAGAGACAGGGTTAAAATGCAAGAGTTTCTCGTTCCCACACTGCTCTTTATCTTTCCGATCCCAGCTGGTGGGTGCACCTCCCCTGCTGCTGTTTGAAGGCACTGAAGGGCTCAGTGAAAAGCTGCGTGGGTGCCTGCTTGGTTTCCTTACACTGGGGGATCTCTGTCAGAAGTTTGGCACCGCCAAGTGCCATTTTGAATTACTCTGGAGCTCTAGGTTAATAAACTGCTTGTCATCCTAGAGGGATTGAACAATGCATTGCTCCAGTTGCTGCAGTGGACCTTTGTTTTAGCCACGTGTATAAAATGTGCAGTGCAGAATGGTTCTCAATAGCTCTACATATCCAAATTACATTTTTAATTAAATAGCATTTTCTTCCATTTCTAAATGGGCATGCAGCGTTGTTTAAAATCTCATGGATGTCCATGACTGGAACATCTCAAGACTTCGTAGATGCAAAGCTCTGCTTTTGCTGCAGATAAGAAAATATCAAACAATAGTGAAAGAGCATAACTTCCACCAAGCAAGCTCTCTGTGCTATTATGGGTTTTATTAAATCACATGGAAAAACATCAATTCCAAGTCTCTTCAGAGTGACCCAAGCTTCAACATTATCTGAAGATTATGTTCATCCCTTATTTAGTGAGGCTGTTTGTTAAATTGGGTGGAGAATGGAATGAAAGTCCCCCCCAGCCCTGGGAGGACCTAGGATGAGCGTAAAGAGTTTGCTGGCAGTACTGTCTCCAATGTAGTATGGAGTAGTAGTATGTAGTATAAACCTTCTTACAGACATTAGAAGGTTAGATTCCTAATGCTGTTCTGAAAATGAGCTTAAAACACATGCAACGATATGTTTAAATATATATATATACACCCCAGTAGTTTCCTTGATGCTGTGGGAAGTCAAATACCTAGTGGTGGAAAAGATCCCCTTTAGTGCCTTAGTCTGCCGAACGCTGTACATGTCTCCTCCGAAGCCACCATTTACTCCAGCTGGAGGTGGAAAACATCACTTAGGATTTTTTAACTGACTTTCCCAGGTGTGACCCAGGCAAGATGAGTATAAAGAGAGCGCTGATTTACCCGCCAGTGGCACCCTCCACTTGGAAAGTGAGGAGGAGCCGGCTTTTGTTCTGAACCCGCTCAGCCCTTCACCCCGCGGTTGTGGTGGGGAGTCTGGCAGCTCGTCTGCCTGCTCCCCTTTCTTCCTGCAGGCACCATGGTACATATCCCTCATGAGCCTGACCACAGCTTTCAGAAACATCCAATAAATCAACAGTTAAAAGGGAAGAGTAGACATGGGGAGCAGGTGCTTATTATCTGTGCATCTCTGGAGAAGAATAACCCACAGTGTATTTCCATGCCCATTTGAAATGGAATATGACCATGACCCTGCAAGTGGCTCTGCTTGAATTGTTCCTGGCATCATGTTTTACTCCTAATATTTTCATTGTCTGCCTCCATCGGTTTTACCTCCCACTGTAGCATTAATTTTGTATGTGAATATGGAGGCTGTGCTTTAAATAATACAGCATATGCTTTTTATTTGCTATGCAGAATAATATTTTTTTGGCTGATTTATGTTCCACCTGGACAAAATTATTTTTTATGATGGGTTTATTTCATTTGCTCCCACATCCCCAAATGGGGAGGGGGAAAAGAGAAATCTTGTAAACCACCAATAATGACAGACACAGAAATCTGCTTTGAAATACAAATTTACTGCAAAAACAGATTCTCTCCAACCATGCAAATGAAAAAATGCTGTTGTAATAACTTTAAGCTTGCAAACGCGTGGTACTACTGGAGAGAGCAATCTCCAGGCTCTAGTATCATCCCTTGCACAACGCTGGGAGGATGGAGAAATTCACGGGCAGCGCTAAGCTATTCCAGTAGAACAAAATCACACATATGGCTAGAGCATGGATTTAATTTAGCTCTTTTCAGGCCTTCATCATGAAGCAAAGGCAGGGCAAAACCCTGTGGTCTTTCGGTCTGCAGATTTGCCACAGAGGTTCACAGGCTAAACCGCCAATTCTACCCCATTTCCAGTTTTCACCAATGTCTGGGAAAAGACACTCCGTGTGCCTGAAACAAGTTAGCTTCAAACAGAGGATTTGGGCTTCGGTAACAAAAAACCAAGAAAAAATGTATGATGTACCTTAGTTTGTATTCTACAACCCTGGAACAGACTGTTTTGGGTTTTTTATGTTAATCCATGACCTATCATTATGAACAGATTGGGAAAAAAAAAGAAAAAGAAAAGCCATATGTAATCCTTAGCACAACTTCGTTCTGATTTTGACTGCCAGCTTTCAGTGCTTTTTGCAAAGCAACTAATAATCAAACAAATCCGTAACAGTCATAGTAGTTGGAAAGCTCTGGTTCTATTTTTGGTTGTAAGAGTTGTCTTTAACCATACAGCATCCTCCAGCCAAAACCACATTCTAATAGGAGTGCATATAATAAGGACACAAAACGCTTCCATGTCAGCTCTGAATTGCCAAGCTGGGAGAAGTAGGATATTCTTTCAGAGCAGCTTCCCTTTTAACACTGAATGTAACAAGAAGAGCTAGGACTTTCACAGGAAAATCCTGCTGCTCCTAGTCTCACCCCTTACTCCACATCAGACGGTAGAAACCCAAGCTGATGTCTCCCCCTTAGCATCTTCTGGCAGTAATTGGACAATTTGTTCCCACGCAGGCCCTCTTCTCCCCACACAAAGCTCTGCTCCATCCCCTCATCCTGCCACATCCCTAACTCTTTCTCCCACAGCCAGCATGGACAGCTTCAGTGAAGATGGGCCACCTTTGTTCTGCTCCTATTTCTTCTCTTTCTGAGCACTGAGAAGAGCGTAAAATTTACCAACAGTCAGTTAGGGACTGCAAATCACTGGTTTAAAAGGAGGAAATAAAAGCTATAGGATGAGTGCATATTGTATTTGTTTCACCATCATCCCACCCTCGGGCCTTTCAAACGAAACCAGAGCTCCCGTTCTTCCACAAACTCCTCAGGATGAAGGCAGCTCCTGCAGGAATCGTAAAGGCTGCAGATGGGAAAGAAAAACGGTATAAAAAAGCTACAGTAGATGGTGCTAGACAGGTGCAGAAGGCACCAGCTAGTCATTTGAGGATACCTGCAAGATTTACCCCTAAGCTAAGAGGTTTAAAAAATGTGCAATTTAGATTTATCAGTTCAGAAGGGAGATTCAGATAAAAACAGTTGAGCCGGTGAGATTATTAAATGCGGAGCCCCACGCTGAGATGATGCTTGCCCTACCACACGTGCTGATGAAGGAGAAAGAGGGAGCCAGTACCCACCCTACCACCCCCCACCCCCGCTGCACCCAGGTCAACATTGAAGGCAGGATGCTGCAGGGTGACGGGAGGAGAGGGACCCAGGTGCAGCAGAGACAGAGACCTTCCTTCACCCAGGAACTTCTCCTGGGTGCTTGAGGTGGCATCCTTCCTGCGTGTTGGGACAGGGACAGCAGGAGCAGCAGGAATGCTGGAGGTGACGGGTCAGAGTGGGAAAGCACAGATCCGTATTTCCTGATGTCAGCCCCTGTGTATCAAACCGTTAATGTCACAGAAAGGTGGGCTTGTGTATTTAATTTTATCAGGCGGAAGAACCCTGATATATGCTGCGCTCAGTTCACCGCTCCCGTGCAGATTTACTCAGCATTTTAGCATGCGTGCTGCCTCGCTGACAGAGATTAAAGGCTCTCCTCAGAGCCCCAGGTATTACACTCAAATGTATAAATCAGGGCTTAATATATAATATTTGTCCATAAAAATATATCACGGTGGCATTCGTTTGGCTATCTGCATATTAAATACCGTTACTGCAAGTCACAAGCTTATTGAGGATTATTTTGCTACGCCAATAAAAATCTCCTGCCATCCTAAACAGGTATCTTTTCTGCCAGAGCAGAAAAGGGTTTGCAAAGAGGAAGGGACAGCTTTTGCTAATGCTGTTCATGACCCCGTACACGTCCCAGCCGTGAGATGCAGCACCAGGAACCCGCTCCCAGGCCAGCCCTGGGTGCTGGCTTACCAGCACTGGCCAGGCAGGGCCAAAGTTCACAGTGGAGATGACACCACGAGCCTCTAAAGGAGAAAATTGCATGATGTATCGCCACTCAGGAGCACCCGCCGGAGAGCTGTTTAGAGTGAGATTACTGTCTCAGAGGAGACTCTCATGCCTCTCGGTCACAGGGTTACTACGATGATGCAGTTGCAGCTTGTATGCGGGAGGCAGGAGGGATTTAAATGATGGCCAGAAAGAAAAGCTGGATCAAACCTCCACAAACCATGTTCAGATTAACCCAGATTCCTGAGTCCCCAGCTTTGAGGGACTTGAAACTGGACAAATTGATTCTTTTCCCTTAAACAGAAGAAGGAAAATAGGAAGGAGAGGATGAAGTTTATACTTCAGCCAAGAGTTCACGAGCAGCATTTTAGACTGAAGGGAAACAAAGCTCCCCAAAACGAGAGCTTGTGCAGTCCAAAGGTCTTGATCCTACTCACACCGGTTCCATATTAGCACTGCTATACAGATTTCTCTGTGTTTGCTGCCGACTTACGGAGATGTAAGGGAGAGAAAATCAGACTCAGTTGCAGTCTTTACCCCTTCATATTCAAGGTCTTGGTTTTGGGGTGGTTTTTTTTTTCCTTATAAATTCCTATTATTAACGCAGGGGAAGAAAAAAAAAATCCCTGGGATCCCTGGCGCATCCTTGCAGTGGCTGCAGCCTCATCGTGGATGACTAGACAACCGCCACTGTGCCACATAATGAGGAGCACACATGCTGCACGGGGAGATACTAATGAGGGAGCTACAGCCCCCTTAGCCCTCTCCAGTAAATCCGTGTCTGCAAGCCATGTTTTATTTATCAGGCTTATTATGGCAGCGCTAAGGAGCCATTTGAAAAGGGCTGCTGTTGTCCTGAGCACTGCATACCACAGTGTCTGCTCTGACCAGCTTCCAGGGTAAAAGGATGAGGCTGGCAAAAGGTAGGGGAGAAGGATCCGCCACAAATGCCACGTGAACAACGCCATGGCAGCATTTATTCCATTGGTTCCTTTATGGGGGATTTCCAGCTTGTTTTGACCTCCTGGTGTTAGCTGAGCACCGCTTGGGAGGGATCCCAGGCCCTGAAAATACACAGCTACTGGCAAACAGATTGAAGCTGAAGTTGCGATGATTTCCAGGAATGCTTCTGAGGAAGCAAGGACTTGGCAGGCCTGGAGAGACCCAGCTGCGACCTGCAAAGCCAGCTGACTTGGAGGAGCTTCAGGGGAGCCACCTGAGACAGCCGCCTCCCGGCCCAGCACTGCTCCCTTCTCCCGCTCCCAGCAGAGCTCCTGCCAAACTCCCATCCTTTTCACCAGGAAACACTGCTCCTCTGGGCCGAGACACGATGCCGCAGAGCCCTTGTTGTGTCACTCCTGGCCGCGTGCGGTCTCACTCGGATGTGCGTGTGTGCCAGAGGAAAGGGGGGATTTACAATCACTGCTCCCTTCTCCATACATCCCCTTCCTGACCCCTCCGCACACCTTTCCAGAGCTTTCTGTCCACTTTGGAGAACCACCCAGCTCGCAGAGGACCAACAGAAACAGGAATGAGAGGTGGTTAAACGCAAGATAGAAGAGAGATGACTAAATCTTCGCAAAAGCTACACCACAGGTCTCAGCAGGACTCAGACAAATTGGTCTGCATTCCTTTAACATATTAGATTTCTACTTACCCTGTTCATTAGCACGTTAAGCTACAAGGGCTGATTATATGAAACTCGCGGAGAGGCATCAATTAAGATGATAAATTTACATACATTCCTTCTGGATGAGAAATGACAGGTTTCCTGGGTTCAGGGTTTGGTACAACCGGACTCGGTTTCAGAAAGAGAAAGGAGAAGAGAGAAGTGTTAAAATGCATGCATCTGTACTGCCACCCAAAATGATGGAAGCAGTTCACAAGTTTGAGCAAAACTGTATGTCGAATAGGAATGGAAGGAAACGACTCGCAGTTTCCAAGGCTGAACTCTAATCTGCCATGTCGCATCAACAACAAACTACGAGGGGAAGCAGCGAAATTCCCAAGAGATGTTGCTCTTACAAGGCCGGCCCAAATGGTGTTCCCAAGCTGCAGAATGCAACACTAAATATTTGCACATATTTATCACTTTTCGCCCACACAAGATCTCATCTTATTTTGCAAACACTGCGCAGCAGAACAACTTCCCAACCGCCAAAGTGTAGCCATCGCTGGTCTGCAATGTGCCAGTGGCACCTATTTCGTGCCAGCACACGTCCTGGGAAAACTGTTAACAAAGACGGTTTGCTATCCTGTTGCCACTGAAGAGAAAATTTAGACAGGCCTCGCAAATGGTATGAAAACCCACGCAAGTTGACAGAATCATCTGTCTTTTCCTGAAAAATACTGCGCAGCTGCTTATCTCGCCAGAGGAGACAGGGCCCTAGCAGCACTGTTCCCACAGCTAGCCTTTGTAGAACCTCAGTGATAATGTGGCTAAATACTGGCTACAGCTAAGTACTTAATACTAGTAATAGCTCAGGAACAGCAATAGCTAAACAGCGAAAGTGATAGTTCATCCCAGTTCTTCAGGAGTCGGCCACAGAAAGAAGGCCCTGATCCAGAAAGGGCTGGACACCAGTAGCTCTCATTCACTTCAGGGAAAATTAAAGCTTTTTAGCTAATACAGTAACTTATATGTGACTCCTTTCCTGAATAGTGGTACCGAGTCTATTCAAGCAGAAATGCATTTTTACCCTGACGCTGCTGGGCTTGTACAGAAGGATGGCTCCATCCACCTGAGGTGCTGGACAAAGGCTACTGTTGCATGCTGTCATTTCAGTTTCCTTATCCAGGACCCTGTGCTGGGCGAAGGTAAGCGTTTACACCATCCTGGACTGCCAGATAGCAAGTGTGCAAGCTTCCTCATTGCCCAGGACATGAGATAAGGGTTTTCCAGCTGATTCTCCTTCCAGGTGCCGGATGGCCATGATAACAGGACCGTTCTGAAGAGAAAATAGTTTAAACAAACGCCCTTGCATATAAAAGCTAGTGCCACAAGTGGGATCAGCTTTTTCCTAACAGGAGAGGAAAGAGAAAAGTGCTGTTTCTTTTTTCCCTTGTGCGCACAGCCATGGCCATTACGCAGTGCTGGGGTTAGAAATATGCTCTCCTTTATTTCATCTTAACCAAAGCGCAATCAAACCTACTCAGGCTTGTGTTAATGCTGTACATTATACGTGCCAGAGACCTTTACACTGCCTCTCAAAATCGATCAGACCGTAAGGAAGTTCAAAAAAAAAACCAAAAAAAACCAACCCCCAAAACCGAAAAGCGCCGATCGCCTGACGCTGCCCAGTTTGACTCCAGCGTGATCCGTCTCAGCCCAAGGGGTGAGACACGTGCCCGCTCCAGCCACAGCGCTGGAAGGCGGCAACGCTGACAGCCAAAGGTGGAGGCGGACCGCGTGGCTTACGCGTTTGGGAAAAGCGAAGAGGGGCGGGAGAAGTCGATTTTCTGCTCAGGCCCTCATTTCTATAGTGTCAAGGCCCTCATTTCTATAGTGTCAAGGCCCTCATTTCTATAGTGGCACAGGAGACGGGGCCGGCTCCCTCATCATCGGGCGCTTCCGCCGCAAGCGCGTACTTCCCCCGTCGGCAGTTTCAGGCTGGGTTATTCCTGTGCCCTTTTTCTCTCCGCCCCAGCCTGTACGTTCTAACCCCTGGTGAAACCCGGGGCCTTAATCCGGTCAGACCTTTTTTTTTGGGGGGGAGAAGGGTTTAATTTGGACGGCAAAGCCGGACAATAAATGCGTTCCTCTTAGTTCCCATAGAATTATCTCTTTTTCCAATTTGTCGGATGTTCAACACGGGCTGGATTTCAATTAAAGGCAGCAAAAATGCTAATGGTGTACTAATGACACACTGCGGCTATATAAAGATGCAAATTAATGTTGTGGCCAATTTTCTGGCCTGGTGAGATTATTTTCTTCTTTTCTTTTCTTTTTTTTTTCCATAGCGAATTATCTGCGAACAGATCGTAATTTCACACCAGCCCGTATCGCCGCCGACAGCTTAACCACAGCGATGTGCCGCCCCTCCGCTGCTGGCAGAGGTGCACCCGCCTGCCGCCGCGCCTCTCACACCCTCGGGTCGCCAAGCGGTGCCCCGGCAAGCGACCCTCCTCCCTTCGGCCACAAGCCTAAGGCAGCCGGCGGCCTTGTAGGGAAGCGCGACGGCAGGCCGGGCCGCCGCTGCAGGCAGGCGCTGGGGAAGCTCAAGCGCTCGGCGGGCGGGTTCGGGTAAAGCCGAGCTGCGGGACACCCGCTCCACCCGCCGCCGCCGCTGGTTACCGGTACCCCCAGCGCCTCCCCGGGCCCTG